>JAJOOO010036320.1:0-17802 GCA_029582685.1 Solanum piurae
TACTTTGACTAATCGAATATAATCGTGAGTTAAAGTAAAGTCTAAACCATTTTCCTCGTGGGATCGACCCCAACCTACAAGTTGGGTTCTGTACTTGATAACGATCGCTTATGCTTCTGTAAGGAGGTGTAATTTGAGCGTATCAATAGGCAGGTCAATAGTTTGTTTTCCACCGTGAGTAGTAAGTGACATGTATTTCCCATAATTTTTTGGATTTTGGATAGTATTGCTGGGTAGTGTTACTTGCAGGCGTGGATTCGTGGACAAAGATAGTTGAATCAATTATTGCTCAATCTATTTAATGGATAGTGCATGTTAATCTACATTTTTTCAATGTTTGATAGATCATTACACATCTCTTTCACATTATCATATGTTGAGACAAACCTTTTCATCATCTTGGACATCATATCATCAATGTGATTCAAACTTGATCCTCCATCTTGATTACCTGGTAGAATTTATGGACCACTCCTCTTGTTTTTATTGTTATACGCATTCATGTTATAATTATTATTGCAATTATAGTTCTCTTCACAGTTGTAGTATTTGTATTTCCGACCTTGATTTCCTTAACCTTAGTGTCAATTATCTAATTGGATGCTTGGGTGTTCGTACAGAAACCCCTCATTATTGATTCATAAAATTAACATCTTCTTCATATATATATATATATATATATAACTTTCTTAGCACCCTCACTCAAATATTTTAACACCAAGCCGACCTCTATTCTTAATTGTGCTACCTCTTGATGAATGTCTTCATTCGCTTGATCATGAGTCACTTGAATAAAAAAAGTTCTCTTTGTGGTGGCTGAATTTCTAGTGCTCCATGCTTTATTATTTTTTAAAATCTTTTCAAGATTCTCAGCAGTCTGTTTAAATGTGTTAGCTTCGTACGATCCTCTAGCGATAGTGTCCAATATCGCTTTACCATTGTCATCCAGTCCTCTAAAAAGAACTCGTTGAGTGATTCATGATCAATTTTGTGGTTCAGTACACTTATCATAAAGAATATGAATATGTCCCATGAATCACTAACCGACTCCTATGGTATCTCCACGAAGTTGTTGATTTTATTTTTAAGCATCAACTTCTTCGACAACTGTGAGTATTTTTTCAAGAACACTATTTGCAGCTTGATGAGTCAGGAATTTTGACTCATATAGGGCTCATTATTCGATGAATTAGTGTCCTCAATTCCTATACTATGCTCACAACTTATGTTAATGTGTTTATATGAAGAAATGAAGTCTTAAGAACAAGGCAAAGACATTATGATGTGAAAAGAAGTGAAAAACCTAAAAAATATGAAGAAAAAAAAAGTTGGAGATCGCAAAAGCTACTCAGGGATGCACCGAGTGAGCCTTTAGCTCACCAAATATTCTAGTGGAGTAGCGCATGGATCAAGCCATCTCGGTGAGTGAAAATACACTTTGGCAACGCACCGAATGGAACAGCGATGGCGACTCTGATCGCCAAATCTCCCAGAAAATTGGATGTAGAAGCAAGCTAAAAGGTGAGAAGACATGCATTTCAGCGGATCGCCGAGTTTTTCGGTGATCACGATTTATTTTTGCTGATTGGACTATGTGCTAAGATTTTGGGAAGTTTTTGGAAACGTATAAATTTAAATTTTAGAAAAGAGAAAAAGAGTTTTTTGAGATTTTACAGAGTGTTACACAACTTTTACTTACTTTTACATTATTGAACTCTCTTGGAGAGAATTTTAATCTTGGGTTTAAGTATTTTGGATTTTATTCTTAGTTTTGGAATTTGGCATTGAAGATTGTTGACAATTCGGATGGATAATATTTTTGGTAACGAGTTTTTGCTATGTTTGACTAAAACCCCTTTCCTTAGGGGTGTGTCATGTAATCGAATACATAAATTAGCTTATGTGTATTGTTAATTTCTGAATTTATTATTGTTTTGAAATGGGTTCAATTGTTTATTCATGTTTTCATTGATGAACTAAAGGTGCAAATTCAGTTCTAGCCTAGCTCTCTATGCTTTCTTGAGAAAGATGCTTAGAGTAGAATGAATGATTGATAGTTGTATTGATTTTGCATCTTTACAACCCAGCTTGGGAAAGTGGGTTCAAATAAGGAATTGGGTTGCGTCGTATTGTTAAACTTGTCAAGGTTAGAGAGAACTTGTTTGAAACATGAAAGTTGATTGAGAATGACTATCATAATTACAACCTATCCAGCCTATTGAGATTCAACAACTTAAAGCAATTAGTAATTATCCATCAAGTAAAATTAGTATTTGTTAGATCACATTCCTTAGGTCATCTCTCTAATCGTTGAAATTCCATGTTTATTGGTTTTGTTAACAATTGGTTACTAAATCTCCCCCCTTTGATACTGATAATTGAAACTCCTCAATTTATTTTATGTTGCGTAGACTTCACTTTTACAAAAGATTAGAACACTTCGTTACTTTGTAGTTGAATTTTTTACCGTATCACACCCTATGAGATTGACCCCAACCCATCGTTGGGTTTATACTTGTTAGAGACCGCATACATTTAGAATCAGAAGAAGTGTAGTTGATTATTTTCAAAAATGACACCGCTGTCGGGAGTGGTGTTTAGAATTATTTTATTAAGGTGTTTTTGTGAACTAATTTGGTTGTAGTTAAATTTTCTTATTACTTTTTTTGTTCACCGCTCTAAACATGTGAAGAGATGAGTGGGAACGGGAGCACTGCAAGTCAACTTGGGAATAATGATGACATCGGGAACTTACATGATGTCAATGTGAACTAGCTGGGAAGTGTCGGTGCTATTCAATTGCCTCAAACTATGGGCAATGTGGTGTTTCATGTGACCAGCACTATGTTGCAGATGAAATATCTCTTAGGGGGACTTGCTTATGAGGACCCTCATGACCACATCCAGAATTTTTTAGATGTATGTGGACCATTCGCCTTCAACAATATAATGCAAGAGTCAATCCTACTTTGTTTGTTTCCCTTGTCTCTAATGGGGGAACAAACAAAGTGGTTGAGCGAACTACCAGGGGGAATCTATCACTTCTTGGTAGGATATCACGAAAGTGTTTTATGAAAGATTCTTCTCTCCCTCGAAGATGGTGAAGTTGAGGGATAGCACTCAAAACTTCAAGCGGATTGATGATGAGCCCATCCATGAAACGTAGTTGAGATTTCAAAAGTTGCTTCTCAAATGACCTACTCATGGATTACCGGACAATGTGTTATTGCAATATTTTTATCGGAGTCTTGACACCTGTCAACAAGGGTGTTGCCGATCAACTTATTAAGGGTGAGATTATGAGACAACCTTTGGTCGTTGCATCGGTGTTGCTTGATGAAATGACCAAGATTAACCGGGCATGGTATACAAGAGAGGATCAAATGTCTTCTCTAAACATTGGGCTGACCAACGAACAATTGGAAAAGAACCAAAAATGTGATGAGAACATGGCCAAGATAATGACCCAAATGGACTTGTTGACAAAACATGTCATGGGAGGCGGTTATAAGGTTTTGAATGCGGTTGGTACTAATAGCGAGGTGAGCTTGAATGATGCGTAATTTGAAACTATCTATGATGAAGAAGTTCAATTCTTGTCGAAGCAAGAGGGGAGTTTTCATCTGAGCTATCTAAGGTCGGGCGGGAATCAAGGTTGGAACAAAGATCGTGATGATGGTTGGAGAGATTGGGATCGATATTGGCATGATCGGGGCACATATTAGAGAGATACAAATGATGATATAGATTATTATGTGCTTCCTTATGACTGTCCAAAGCTGAAGGAACTAAATGCCGACCCTGAATGCCTTCAGACCAAGGATATACTAGCCCGCATTCTAAACAAAGTGGAAGGACCGGATAAAGTGGTCAAGGAGATGAAGATTGATTTCTCATCTTTTAATCAAATAATGACCTATCACTCTGTTTCCATAAAGCAACTTAAGACTCAAATGGGTCAAATTCAGCTCAATTATATTCAAGACCAAAAGGGGAGCTTCCTAGTGATACTTTGGCCAATCCGAGGAATAATAATGACCAATGCATGCCTATTTTGACCTGGAGTAGTAAGATCGCTAGTAGTGACGTGACAAATGATGATAAGGAAAGTCTAAGTAAAGGGAAAGATGTTGCTCTTGATAGTGATGGACTTGCCGAAGAATTGAACAATGAAGCATCCAATGAGGTTGATGATTCAACGAAGTATGTTGTCTCCGGTGATGCTAGAAAGTCAAAGTTTGGGGTTGCTCCTCCTCCGGTATCTACAAAGTCGTTGCCTAAAGTTAACCCATCGTTTCCTCAAAGATTGAAGAAGAGGGATGAAGATGTGAAGTTCTAAAAATTTCTCTCCATTTTCAAAACTTTATCCATCAATCTTCCTTTGGTAGAGGCATTGTTAGAGATGTCGGGTTATGCAAAGTTTATGAAAGAGTTGGTTACCAAAAAGAGGAGTATGGATTTTGAAACGGTTGAGGTGTCCCATTGTTGTAGTGCCATTATGATGAGCAATGTGTTTGTTAAGAAAAATGACCTGGGGAATTTACCATTCCATGCACTATAGGTATATTTCAATTTGCCAAAGCATTGTGTGATTTAGGGGTAAGTATTGTCTTCTCATGGCCGACCGATCTATCAAGCATCCTATTGGCATTCTTAATGATATTTTGGTGAAGGTGGATATATATATATATCCACCCGACTTTGTGATTCTACATTGCGAGATTGATGCCGAGGTTCTTATTATTCTAGGTTAGTTGTTCTTGGCTACCGAAAGAGCTCTTGTTGATGTAGAAAGTGGTAAGTTAAAATTTCAGGTAAATGATGAGGAAGTTACATTTAATGCGTGTAAATTGATGAAGCAACCAAGTTACATCCATGTGGTATCGTCCATTGATGTGATTGATGAAGCGGTTGCTAGTGTGGGTGAAATTTCTTGTGTGGGTGAGTCTTTAGCTACCGCCCTTTTGAATTTTGATGGTGAAGAAATTCAAGATTATGATGAGGTCGTGGCTGCTCTGTCGGGTGTGGGTTCTTATTCTAAGAATCCGTTGAAGCTTTATATTGATTTGAAGAATCAAGAGAGTCCTCCCGCAAAGCCATCCATTGAAGAACCTCTAAAGCTCGAATTGAAGGTACTTCCACCTCATCTTTATTATGTGTTCTTGGGAACTAATAACACATAACCCATAATTATTACTGCGGATTTTCTTGAATGGAAAATACAAGAACTTATTAATGTGTTGAAAATAAATATCAAGGCCATTGGATGGACGATTATTGATATGGTGGGAATACCTCACAGTATTTGTACTACAAAATTCAATTGGATAGTGAATGCAAGCCAAGTGTTGAGCATCAAAGGAGGTTAAATCCCCCAATGCAAGAAACGGTGATGAAAGAGATCATCAAATGGCTCGATGCAGGAGTTTTCTATCCTATTGCGTATAGCAAGTGGGTGAGCCTCATTCAACGTGTGCCAAAAAGGGTGCTATTATTGTGGTCCCAAATGACAAAGGGAAACTTGTGCCACTGCGACCGATTACTAGTTGGTGTGTATGCATGGACCGAGAAGGATCATTTCCCAATGCCCTTTATGGATCATATGCTTGATAGACTTGCAAGGCGTGGATGGTATTCCTTATTTTACTACAGTTATAATCAAATATCCATTGCACCGGAAGACCAAGAAAAGATAACCTTTACATGTCCCTATGGGACATTTGTCTTCAAAAGAATGTCTTTCAGATTGTGTAATGCGCCGACAACTTTTCAACGATGTACACTCTCTATTTTTGTTGATGTGCTTGAAGATTCGATGAAGGTCTTCATGGATGACTTCTCGATTATGGGTGATACATTTGAAGTGTGCCTTGAGCACCTTGGTAAAGTATTGCAAAGATATGTCGAAACCAACCTCGTTCTCAATTGGGAGAAATGTCATTCATGGTCAAAGAAGATATTGTCTTGGGGCACAAAATTCCAGGAGAAGGCATACAAGTGGACCAAGCTAAAGTTGAAGTTATTTCCAAATTGCCTCCTGCTATATCGGTTAAAGGTGTTAGAAGCTTTTTGGGTCATGCAGGTTTCTACCAACGGTTCATCAAGGACTTCTCCAAATTGGTTCATCCTCTTTGCATTCTTGAAAAAGGAAGTGTTTTTTAGTTTGATGAAACTTGTGTTAAGGCATTTTTGTGCTTAAAAGAGAAACTCGTGTCGACTCCTATCATCGTTCCTCCGGATTGGAGCATTCCATTTGAGCTTATGTGTGATGTGAGCAGTGTAGCATTGGGAGCAGTTCTTGGCCAACACAGGAAATTTGTTTCATCCGGTCTACTATGCTAGCAAGATGTTGAATGTTGCGCAAAAGAATTACACCATCATTGAGCAAGAATTGTTAGTCGTGGTGTATGCTTTAGAGAAGTTTTGAGCTTATATTTTGGGGACTAAGGTGGTCATGCATACCAATCATGCTACGATCCGATACTTGATGGCTAAGAAAGATGCAAAGCCAAGGTCGATTCAGTGGGTGGTGTTGTTGCAGTAGTTTGATTTTGATGTCAAAGACCAAAAAGGGTGTGAGAACTAGGTGACGGATCACTTTTCAAGGCTTGAAACGAATAATGTTATTTCTGGTGAGAAAGATATTGGGGAAGCCTTTCCCAATGAGTCGGTAATGGTTGTGTCATATGGTACCCTGCCTTGGTAAGCTGATTTTGCAAATTATGTTGTGTGTGGGATTCTTCCCGATGGGTTAAACTTTTACCAATAAAATAGGTTCTTTTTTTATGTGAAGAATTACTTTTAAGATAAAACTTATCTATTTCGGGAGTGTGCAGAACACATGATTAGAAGGTGTATTCTAGAAGTTGAGGTGGGTGCTATTCTTGATGCTTGCCATGCGTCACCAGATGGTGGACACCATAGTGGAGTGCGTACAGCTGCGAAGGTACTTCAAAGTGGTTATTATTGGACAACTTTATATCAAGATGCGAACTCTCTTGTTAAGAAGAGTGTGCAATGTCAAAAGTAAGGGGGAGTGTCATGAAGGCTTGAATTACCTCTCTCTCCCATTCTAGAGGTTGAGTTATTTGATGTGTGGGGAATCAATTTCATGGGCTTGTTTGTGAGTTCATCTGGGAATAAATACATCTTAGTAGTTGTTGACTATGTCTCTAAATGGGAAGAGGCGATGTCCTTACCCAACAATGAAGGGATGAATGTTGTTCAATTCCTTAAGCAGTACATTTTCACAAGGTTTGGCACTCCACATGCAATTATTAGTGATGGGGTTTCTCATTTTTGTAATCAAATATTTACATCTTTGTTGAGCAAGCATGGAGTTAAACATAAGGTTGCTACCCCTTATCATCCGCAAACAAGTGGGCAAGTTGAGGTGTCAAACTGGGAGACTGTTAATGTTAATCGCACTGATTGCTCTCAGAAGTTGGATAACACTCTTTAGGCGTATAGAACTACATTCAAGACCCCGATTGGTATGTCCCCATATCAATTGGTGTTAGGCAAATCTTGTCATCGACCAATTGAACTTGAGCATACGGCGTTGTAAGTCTTGAAGGCCATGAACTTGAATTGGTGGGATGCATCAAAGGATAGAGTTGATCAACTCCATGCGATGGAAGAGTTTCGAATGTGAGCTTATGAAAGTTCAACCCTTTATAAGGAAAAATAAAGAAATGGCATGACGCTAAGCTCCTTCAACGAGAGTTTAAAGTCGGTGATCTTGCGTTGCTCTATAACTCCCATTTGAGACTTTTTCGGAGTAAGCTCAAGTCAAAATGGTCGGGCCCATTCAAAGTGAATTGTGTGTTCACTAATGGGGCTATAGAACTTGAAAGCAAGGATGGGTCGGTGTTCAACGTGAATGGGAAAAGGCTAAAGCTTTACTTTGGAGAGTGCCCCAACATGTCAGTGATTGAGGTAATGTACTTAAAAGATGCTTGAACGCATGTATGCATCGTGCCACGACGTTAACTAGGCAATTCTTGGAAGGCAACCTAAGTCTTAGTGTTCGAATAACATTTGTTGAATGTGTAGGTTGGAGGTCTTATTTTGACGGGAAAAAAGAGAATGGGCGAGGGGCTGGATCAATCGGAGAGTCCCCGAATAGCCCCCAAGACCGCCCAAACACATCGCCCTTTGAAGGCCAAAATTGAGGACCGCTCTGGAAACTTTGGTGAGCTCACAACTCACTTGGTGAGTCACTCAGTTGGATTGGCGAGTCCGATCGAGCTCGCCCTTTTGCATCGACTGATTGGCTGGTTTTCTGTAAAGTTTGGCGAGTTGTGGTCAATTTGGCGAGGTGCTGAGTGGATCGGTGAAGTGATTGTAGCTCGTCAAATGACGCATATAGCAGGGCACTGATGTCCAAGTTGAGGCCTCCTCAGCGACACAGAGTTCACCTCAGGCCTAGCCTAACATAGGGATTTTTACTCTCCCTTCATTTTATTTCATTTTGATACATTCAGTTCTTATTTCGCATTGAGGACACTACGTAGTTCTTTTTGGTGGGGTTAAGGTATCTAGCTACCTACGTTTTGGTAGTATTTTGTTTTTATTTTATTTTTGGGATTTTTTTGTTTTTTTGTTGTTTCCCGTTTGAAAACTTCTTCATGTTGCTTTAAATAGTGAATGTTGGCTTTGAATGATTAGTCTTTCTCTTGATTACTTGATTTGTGATGTGATTGTTGTTCTCTTGTACATTTGAGTGTCGGTTTTGATCAATACCGATGACTTGATAGTGCTCTTGATGAACGATATATTTGTACAAGTCCATGCAATTTGAGTTGCATAAGTCATGTGTGAAATTTTAGCATCTCATTGTGACTAGTCAGATTGTCGAAGTGAGTCTTGAAATGATCGTTGCACGCGAGATTAACTTGTAGAGTCACGATCGATGATTGTGTTGAGTGTAATGTGTGGTTAGGTTTACTTGAAATGTGTGCATGATGATACCTAGATCTTGTTTCATTGGTCCAATTGACTAGCATTGGTGAATGAAGGAAATGATCTTAGGCATAAATTTTTTAGAGTGAGCCTAATTGCTATACTCTTGTGTGACACCCTTATGATTGTGTGAACCTAGCTTGGCACCGTTTGAGCCTAACCTTTTCTTTGGCTGAAAGATGAACACAAATTTTTAAACCGGTTGTTGAAATTACCATGTCTTTCCCACCTATAACTTTCATGAAGCATTGGTTTGTTTGAATAGACAACTTAGGCAAAAAGCCTAAGTTAAGGGTGTGGTGAAAATGAATAAAGAAATCGAGTAAAGAGGTTCGTGTAATTCATCCTTAGGAACATGTGGTGAAGAAAAATATGGAACCCCTTCATATATTAAAAAAGGGAAAAAGAGAAAAAGAAAGAAAAGAAATGATTAATTTGTATCCATTGCGCTTTGTTGAGGAAATAAAAGGGGTGTCCGATGAGCCATACCAAAAAAAATTGTGTTCTATGAATATGTCAAGGATGAGTTGTGAGGATGAAAAGAATGAAAGAAAAGGAGAAGGAGTGAAATTACAGCCATGCCTCATGAAGGCAGAATTCACTAAGCCAAAATGATCATACCCGTACCCTCAGCCCAATAACAAGTCTTAAAAGACCTTTTTGATCTTGCATGAGCCGAATAATGTGTTGGTCGGATTATACAGGCAAGCCTATGGGTAAATTCATGCATGTTTTTCTCATTGCGAGTGTGAGACTTGATTTTGATTCATTAATTGTAATCCTTGATTAACGTTGTGAGAGCATGAATAATTCTTAATGTGAGGGCATTCGAATACTCTTGTTAAGCATGAATTTGCATTTAAAGTGAGCATTGTGAGCTTGAACTCCATTGATGAGGGCTAGTCACATTTTGAAACTTTTCGTGCACAATTGAACATTGCATGTGTTGATTGAACCTTTTGTGCATTCATGTTAAGTCTCAAGGAGCACTACTTGTAGTGTCCCTATTGGCCGAATTGATCTTATGTTTTATTTGAGGACAAGCAAAAGTTTAAGATGGGGGTGTTGATGAGTCGGGAATTTTGACTTATTTAGGGTTCATTATTTGATGAATTAGTGTCCTCAATGCCTATTTTGTGCTCACAACTGATGTTAATGTGTTTATATGCAGCAATGGAGGCTTAGGAACACAGGAAGGACATTATGATGCGAAAAGAAGTGAAAAAGTTGAAAAAAATGAAGAAAAGAAAAGCTGGAGCTCGCAAAAGCTACTCGGTGATGCGCCGAGTGAGCCTACATCTCGCCAAATCTTCGAGCGGAGTAGCCCATGGATCAAGCCAGCTCGGCGAGTGAAAATACACTTTGGCGACGCGCCTAATGGAACGGCGATAGCGACTCAGCTCACCGAATCTCCCAGGATAATTGGATGTAGAATTCAAGCTAAAAGGTGAGAAGACATGCATTTTGGCAGATCACCAAGTTGTTCGGTGATCCTGACTTATTTTGCTGATTGGACTCCGCACTGAGATTTTGGGAAGTTTTCAAAAATGTATAGATTCAATTTTTGGAAAAGAGAAAAAGAGTTTCTTAGAGAGTTTTACCGAGTGTTACACAACTTTTACTTACTTTTACATTATTGAACACTTGTGGAGAGGATATTGATCTTGGGTTTGAGGATTTTAGATTTTATTTTTAGTTTTGGCATTGGGCATTGAAGATTGTTGATAATTCGGATGGATAATCTTTTTGGTAACGAGTTCTTGCTTTTTGGATAATCAAATACATAAATTAGCTCATAGGTATTGTTAATTGCTGAATTTAATGTTGTTTTGAAATGGGTTCAATTGTTTATTTTTAGAAAGTGGGCTCAATTAAGGAATTGGGTTGCATCGTATTGTTAAGCTTGTCAAGTTCGAGAGAACTTGCTTGAAACATGACTGTTGATTGAGAAATGGCTATCATAATTACAACCTATTCTGCCCAGTAAGATTCAACAACTTAAAGCAATTAGTAACTACCCATCAAGAGAAATTAGTATTTGATTGATCACATTCCTAAGGTCCTCTCTCTAATCGTTCAAATTCCATGTTGATTGCTTTTGTTGACAATTGGTTACTAAATCTCCCCCATTTGATATTGATAATTGAAACTCCTCGATTTATTTTATGTTGTGTAACCTTTCACTTCTACAAAATATTAGAACACTTCCTTACTTCGTAATTGAATTCCTTACTCTCATTATCATTGGGTTTATACTTGTTAGCGACCGCCTACACTTTGAATTAGAAGAAGTGTAGTTGAGTGTTATCACAGCTCCTCTCATGTGGAAATTGAGTTATATGAATGATCATATAGCTACACGATAGCATCACCAGTCAATGATAATGAGAACACACGTAACCTGATAGCGTCTATGTCTAAGTCTGGCCTACCCAAACTACTCTTACACACGCTAATGATTTAATTAGATGAACATATGGGTCTTCAGATAGCATTTATAGACATATAATCATAGACAAACTCAGAAAAGGTAACATAGAAAAATATGAATTTGATAGTCAATGATTAGGTTCTACGGCTCATAGGAATTCCTACGGCTCGTAGAGACCTTTCATCAAAACAATAATTTCAATTTATCTTCTAGACTTTTCTATGGGTATGTTTTACGACTCGTAGAACTTTGCATCACCTGTCTTGGCTTCTCGTCGAAGAAGTACTAAAGCTTAAAATCTTTGATGTTTTCTATAACTTGGACCTATGGCATATAAAAGTTCCTACGAATCGTAGTCTAGTCTCGTTGTCTCACACTTAGCTCCAAAAATCATGGCCTCATTCCATAAGTCATTCCTACGGCTTGTAGAAGTTTCTATGTCTCATAGATTGACTCTTAATCCTCCAAAAAAGTTGTTGTTTCAGTCCATTTCATCCTAACTTGTAAAAAGCCCATTTTCCTGTAAAACACAAGTAAAATACCATCAAATCTACTAAAAATGCTCAATACATATGAAAAACTCCAAGTTTAAAATATGATAAGTACATTAAATTTGTGGTACACTAGTCTAGCAAACCCATTCATGTTGTGATACCAGTTTCTAAGGATTATAATGCTCAGAATAGTTCTTCGATTTTGGTGCACACTTTATAGGGTTCATCTTCTAGACATGTAGGACATGGAGACATAAGGGTTCTCAGGTTTCGACTTTCAGGGTTGCACAACCTCCCACTAGAGGAACTGTATAGAGTGGCAGAGGTGGTTTTTATTCTAGTCGCGATGATGTTTGTAGAGGTTCACTATCTATGGGCAGGTGCGCGCAGTGTTATGCTTTTCCGGGTAGGCTAAAGGCAAAGGCTTTTGATACTGTTATCACATGTATTATTCCAGTTTTTCATCGATTAACTACTATATTATTTGATCCAGTCTCTATTTATTCTTATGTGTCCTCATATTTTACTCTTAATTTTTTGGTACATATTTCTACTCCTGTTCGGAATTTCATAGCAATAGATTGGGTGTATCGACTTTGTATAGTACTTTTATAGGATATGATACTCATGTGGATTTGAATGTATTAGATATGGTAGAATTTGATGTGATTCTTGAGATGGATTGGTTATCTCCTTATCACGTGATTTTAAATTTTCATCCCAAGATAGTTACATAAGTTATCTCTGGGATTCCTATAGTTGAATGGAGAGGTTTTCTTAGTCACCCTCCTAAAAAGGTTATATCATTTCTTAAGGCTTGTCTCTTGATTGAGAGAGTAGATTGGCTTACTTGGTGCATTTTGAGATACTAGTGATGAGACTCCTATACTAGAGTCGATTAGAGGTGAGTGAGTTTTCAGAGGTCTTTCCAATGGACTTACCAAGTCTTCCACCTGATCATGATATTGAATTTTGTATTAACTTAGAACCAGGCACTCAACCTATTTTTATTCCTCCTAATCATATTACACTGACCGAATTAAAGGAGTTGAATGAGCAGTTACATGATTTGTTGAGCAAGGTGTTTATCAGACCGATTGTATCTCCTTGGGGATCTCCAGTTTTATTGGTGAAGAAGAAAGATGGATCTATGCATATGTGTATTGACTATCAATAATTGAACAAGGTTACCATAAAATAATAAGTACTTGGTACCTCATATTGATGATTTATCTGGTTATCATTAGTTGAAGGTTACGGCGGAGGATATCCCTAGGAAAGCTTTCTGGATACGTTATGGCCACTATGAGTTCTTGGTGATGTCTTTTGGATTGACTAATTCCCCAATAACTTTTATGGACTTGCTGAATTGGGTTCTTAGACCGTACTTAGATTCCTTTTTTATTGTCTTAATAGTTGATATATCGATATACGTCCGTAGTAAGGAGGAACACGAGCATCATTTGTGAATTGTTCTTAGAATTCTTATGAGAAGAAACATGCAAAAAATTTAAAGTGTGAGTTTTGTCTTAGTTTGGTAGTAGTCCTGGGACATGTAGTATCCAAGAAGGGTATTATGGTGGATCCTAAGAAGATTAAGGCAGTCTGAGATTGGGTCAGACATGTTTCAGTTAATGAGATTCGGAGTTTCTTAAGCCTTGCAGGCTATTATCGACGATTAATAAAGGGGTTCGCAACCATTGTATCTCCATTAACTAGATTGGTCTAGCAATAAGTGGCTTTGATGAATGTGAGGTAGTTTTCAAAAGCTCAAGACTTAATTGACTACTGGTCTGATTTTGACCTTACTTTTGGAGGGAGAGGGTTTTATTATATATTGTGATGCTTACCAGATTGGTCTTGGTTGTGTATTGATGCAGAAGGGGAAGTGATAGATTATGCTACGAGGCAGTTGAAGATTCACGAAAATAACTAGCCCACTCATAACTTGAATTAGGCAGTCGTAGTTTCTGCATTGAAGATTTGGAGGCATTTTCTTTATGGTGTGCATTTGTGAGGTGTTCACAGATCATCATTGTATCCCGTATATATTCAATCATAGGGATCTCAATTTGAGGCAGCGGAGATGGTTGGAGTTTCTCAGAGACTAAGACATGACTATACTTTATCATCCGGGTAAGGAAAATGTGGTACCGGATGACTTGAGTTAGAAGATGGTGAGTATGGGTACTCTTGCCTTGTTACAGGTTGGAGAGCGTCTTTTGGCTATGGATGTCCAGTCCTTAGCCAATAGCTTTGTGAGACTTGATATTTCAAAATCTGGTAAGCTCTTGGATTACGGAGGCTAAGTCATCCTTATAGAAGAATATTCTGACCCAATAATTCGATGATGGTGATTTAAGTAAGATTTGAGACATGGTGTCAAAAGGAGAAGGCAAGGAGGCAATTCTTGATGGTGAGGGATTTTTGAGAATAAAAGGTCGTATTTGTGTTCCTCAAATAGGTGATTTGACTAGGCTAATCATGGAAGAGGCCCATAGTTTGAGGTACTCTATTCCTTTGGGGGTTACTAAAATGTATTGTGACTTGAAGCAACATTATTGGTGGCATCGTATGAAGAGAGATATAATAGATTCTGTGTCTCGTTGTTTGAAATTTTCAACAAGTGAAGTATGAACACCAAAGGCCTGAAGGTGTAACTCAAAGTATGCCCATACTTGAGTGGAAATGGGATCTTATTGTTATAGACTTTGTGGTAAGATTGCCACGTACCTTGGCTAATTAAGTTTGATGATATATGGGTCATTGTGGATAAATTGACTATGTCTATGCACTTCGTACCAGTTTAAACTACCTATAATTTAGATAAATTAGCCACGATTTACATTCGAGAGATAGTTTGCTTGCATGGAGTGCCTATTTCTATCATTTCATATCATGGCACATAATTTACTTCTCAATCTGGAGGTCTATGCATAAAGAGTTGAGCACTCGTGTGGATCTTAGTACATCATTTCACCCTCATACTGATGGTCAATCTGAACGTTCTAAATAGGTTCTAGAGGACATATGTGATTGACTTTGTTGGCCATTGGGATCAATTTTTCTTATAGCAGAGTTTGCATAAAATAACAGTTACCATTCGAGTATTAAGATGGCCCCATTTGAGGCTTTGTAGAGTAGGAGATGTCGATCTCAAATTGGTTAGTTTGATGCATTTGAGGTTAGAACGTGGGGCATAGATTTGTTGAGGGAATCATTGGATAAGGTCAAGTTGATCCAGTATAGGCTTCTCATGGTTCGGATTAGGCAAAAGATTTATGCATATCAAAAGGTTC
Source organism: Solanum piurae (assembly GCA_029582685.1). Taxonomy (NCBI): domain Eukaryota; kingdom Viridiplantae; phylum Streptophyta; class Magnoliopsida; order Solanales; family Solanaceae; genus Solanum; species Solanum piurae. The sequence goes on from JAJOOO010036320.1 coordinate 15,189, forward strand.
ATGATTTGGAGTTCATGGTTGGAGAGCAGGTTCTATTGAGGATTTCACCTATGAAGGGTGTGATGAGATTTGGAAGAAGAGCAAGTTGAGCCCGAGGTATATTGGTCCTTTCGATATTATTGAGGTTATTGGTGAGGTGGCTTACAAGTTAACTGTGCAACCTAGTGTATCGGGTGTGTTCACCCTGTATATCATATTTTGTTGTTAATGAAGTATCATCACTATGGTGCTCATGTGATTCAATGGGATTCAGTGTTACTTGATCAGAATTTGACTTTTGGGGAGAAACCGGTATCTTTCTTGGATAAGCAAATTCGGAAGTTGAGGTCGTAAGAGATTGCTTCAGTAAAGGTTCAATGAAAGCATCATCCAGTTGAGGAGGCTACTTGGGAGATCGAGTCAGAATTAAGGATCAGATACCCTTAGTTTTTTGAGTGATTAGGTATGTCCTATTCTTTTACTGTTTGAGGACCAACATTTGTTTAATTGGTAGATTATGTAACGACATGTTAGGTCGTTTTGAGCATTAGACCTCTTCCTGTTATAAAAAATCTTTCTCGTAAAATTAAAAATGAGAATTTTTAACTAATCATTTAACTATGATTATATAATTTATGGGTATTCCTTCTTAATAATTAATTAGTTGATAATAATGGGTCAAGTCTGAAATTTATTTAATAAACTATACTACTTGGCAATGTATTGAAATAAGTTAGTTGGTTTAACACTTTCCGAGAGAGAACAGAGAGAGGGGGAAAGGTGATGCCGCAAGATGAAGTAGAAACGGTAGGTACAAGTTATATCTAAATCCTCAATTATGTTATCCAAATTTCTTGCTAATAACATTAACATTAATATGGCATATTATAATTTAATAATATTATTAATAATCTATATTAGGCAAATTGAATGAAAATTACGTGATAAGGATTAATGGTTGGAAGTCGGTGATGGGTTAATTATTAGTATTAGAGGGAAATAAAAGATTTCAAACTGGAATTTTCTTGCTGCAGGTAGCGTGGGTACACGTGGTTTCGTACTTATACTACACTTGTAGCACTCTTTTGTGGTGTAGATCCTATTCTGAATATAAGCGCATCTCGTGGAGCTTTCTGAGTCTGAGCTTGAATTATCTTGAAGTTGTACTGAGCTGTTGGTTGTTCCCTCACCCACACCTCTCTCTATTTCGCTATTTATTCTATTATTTTAGTATTCAGACAAAATATTTCTTAAGTTTAGACTTGTCATTTGAGTTTCAGACTTGCACCGTATTTTAGAAACTCTTGTACTTATGACACCAAAATCATGGGTGGTATTTTTGTTTTTCTGAATTTCATACTTATTAAATACTTAGTGTTTCAGGTATTCTACGTGTTGTTTATCTTTTCACTTTAATTATTTAGTTAAATTGGAAAAACTGATGGGTTGACTTACCTATCGATTGGAAAAATATGTGTCATCACGACTTAATGAGGAGAATTGCTTACTTTTCTAGATTATAATATTGGAGGTTCAATATTTTCATAGATTCTTAAACCTCAACTTCTTTATCTATTTTGGCCCTTTGAAATTCCCCTATTGATGACATTTCACTTAAATACTATTTTCACTTATCTTTGTTCTGACATTCATTTATGATTTTTCTTCTTTATTTGCTTTAAATATTCACATTCATAACTCATATCTAATTAGCTATTTAACTGATACTCTTAATATTCATAACCTCGTGCTTTTCATATTCATAACCTCTAAATATTTAATTTGAAATTTTAAGATACCTTTTGATATTCCTCCATTTTTATCTATATAAACTCATCTTTTTGTTTCATGAAACCCACACTCAAGGTTATCCTTTTCACTCTATAGTCAAAGTAGTGAAACACTTATATCATTATTGTACCATTTGATTTATGGTTTTGTTTGACTCGATAAAGAAGACTCTTGAATTTTGTTTGGTTACGAGAGAAGGTGTTGCCAAGAACTTGAAAGATAATGTACTGATTTTGTACTTATTTTTTCATTTATATATTCTTATGATTAATCCTCGGTGATACTCCGTCAGTATATTGATACCATATCAATATCATATAGGACCACTAATGAAGACACATCATCGGGAGTGGTGGACATACTGGTATCTAGTAGAGGATGCATTGTTGCCTCATATGTTTTAATTAAAAACTCTCTCCTTGATGCCATCATAGTATATACTCTAATGGAATTAAGGAGTACAAGAGTAGTATTTTCGCCAAAACTCAACTTCTTCCTCTTTGATACCATCAGAGTATATATATATATACCTTGATGGTATCATGCTTCAATTTAGCTAGTTTTCACTGAATCCCGGGCTCTTCTACCTTGATACCATCAGAGTATATATAAACTCTAATGATATCAAGCAGTAAATGAGTAGTATTTTTCACTGAAGCACTGCATGTCCCTCCTTGATGTCATCATAGTATTTATATACTCTAATGGCATCAAGGAGAAACTGAGTAGCGTTTTCATTGAAGCACTATTTCTTCCTCTTTATATATATATATATATATATATATATATATATATATATATATACACTCTAATAGTATCAAGCAGTAACTGAGTAGTGTAGTGT
>JAJOOO010036321.1:0-11048 GCA_029582685.1 Solanum piurae
TAATTTATACAATTTTACAAATCTAAATCACTTTATACCAACTAACTCCACAAAAAACAATTGAAACATACATTCAATCAAAGCTCCGATTATCAATTCCGATTTGAAATTTGATTAAACAGTTTATACAATTATAGATATATATTCCTCATTAATAGATCAATTAAAATACAATTGAAACAGTTTCTTCAATTAGAAGAACTAAATATCAATCTATTCAACCAAAGCTCCAGAGCACCAAACAGAAAAGAGATGAAATTCATTGTATTATCTACCTGTTGTATAATTAACTATGAAATCAATTGATTTATTCTTGAATTGTAGTCGCCAATACGACGATCTCAGAAGAAAAGTGAGTTGCCGGCGAGATTGGATCGGATGTACACAGATGAAATCAATTCGGTTGTAGAAAGAAGATATAACGGGTAGGAAAGTCTAACCATCGTGAATTAAGGGATTTTATACCCTCTCCAAGCCGAGATTACCGCCATTAACTTTCAAAAAATTTGATTTCTATTTTGTATAAAACTGTGAAAGAAAGTAAATTATACACGCGATCACAACTGTAGCAACTTAAAATATAGCTACGGTTGGTAATTATGACAACTTTAGCTAAGGAGAATAATTACTTTAATTATGGTAGCTAAATGCGAAAATTTCCCATTAAAATTTAGGCGGAATGACTTGGGAGACCCCTATAGTTGACTTCGTTTGTCAGTTTGACCTTTCTACTCATCATTTTGTCAAATGAACACTTAAACTCGACGAAACTCTACTTTTTAAACCCCTCTGACCATTGACCAAACTGACGTGGCATCAAAATACCTTAAGTGGACAAAGTGCGTGATTGCACGTTTATTAAGAGCGTGGACAGATAATTTTTAATTAAATTATAACTACGATCAAAGAAAACTTTAAAAAAAAAGAGAAAAGATGAAAAAAACTCAAAGGGAAAACATAAACAACCTTTTGTCTTCCCCTGAAGAAAACAACGAGGCGTCTATGGCCTCAATCTCTGCCATTCCCACCATTATCTGTATCAATATTTTTTTCTCAAATTCTCCTATTTTCCCATCTATTCTCAGTAAAAATAGAACACAATCGCTAAAAATTTGTAAGGACACTAACGACACCCAAAATTCCTCTTCATCACCTATTTAACTATCTTTGTTAATTACATTTTCTTCATGAAATCAGAATACACACGTAAATATACATTTTTTTATCTAGATTCCTCCAATTTGGTCCACTAGCGTAATTACTTGATGTTTTTTCTGAATTTTTAATTTAAACTCTAATCGATTTTATCTAAAATAAAAGAAACGGGAGATAAGAATACATATTTTTCTTGGTCGAGGAAGTCTATGGTTGTGGAGAAGGTGAGAGAGGTGGATGGGGGAGGAAGAAGAGAAGAAAATGGGATGGGAGAGACGAAGAAAAGAAGGGCGGTGGGGTGGGTAGGTTTCCCCCTTCTATTTTATGTTTTTATAATATATATATATATATATATATATATATATATTAGTAATTTCTTACGTGTCATTATAAAATGACGTGGAATTCCAAGTGTAGGCAATTGTATCACACGCACACTGAACATATGAGAAAAGGGTTTAAAAAGTAGAGTTCTGTTGAGTTTAATTGTTCGATTGGCAAAGTGGTGAGTAAGAGGGTTTAACTAACAAACAGAGCCAACTACAAGGATCTCTCAGGTCATTCCGCCTAAAATTTAACAAAATATTTATATTTTATTTATGAATAACATATAAATAATTATAAAACTTATATACGTATCTAATTTATTGGTTCGGTTAGGTTATTTTTGCGGTTGTTTTTAGTAAAATCAAAATCAAATAAAATGATACGAGTTTTCAAAATTTAAAATCAAATCTAACCAAATCCAATCAAATATCAATTTTTATAATTAATTTAATACGAATTACGATTCGATTAAATTTTTTTAACCATAACCATGAACCGTCTTAGTCCAGATATGCTAACAACAAAAACATCACTGATGTGGAAAATAAACAATAAAAACATGAGTGCCAGTCTGCCAGATAAAGAAAAGCTGTAAGCAATAATTAAATTTCAATAAAACAAATCATTCATTGCTCCACCCACTCTACATTCCCAGACACCAAAAAGCGAAACAAGAAGAAACCAATATTCATTCTTCAAACTCATGAACACCAAAGTTTTTGATCTTCCGTCTTTTCTCTTCAAAAGACAAAAAAGTTCATCATCTTCTTAACAACTGATAAGCAAGAAGTATCAAGTATCTTTTTCTGGGTAAACCCTTTAATCAAAAATGGGGGAAAAATTCAAAGCTCCATCAGTTTCAGTATCTTCACTTTCAACACTAACAATCCCACCTAAAGCCCCTTTTGAATCATTTTTTGGTGTTGGAAATATGCCCTATTTTAGTCCAGGTCCAATGACCCTTGTCTCCAGTTTCTTCTCTGAATCTGAGTACCCATCTTTCTCCCAGCTTCTTGCTGGAGCTATGGCTTCTCCATTAGCAAAACCGCCTACCCTTTTGCCTGAAAATTCATCTGGAGAAGAAGAGAATTGTAAACAAGGGAATTTAGGGTATAAGCAGAACCGACCCATGAATCTAATGGTGGCTCAATCTCCTTTCTTCACGATTCCAACCGCTTTTAGTCCTTCTGGATTGCTTAATTCACCTGGATTTCTTTCCCCACTTCAGGTAATTGTTCATTTTCCATAAGGTAATCATAGTTAAAGACATGTTATGTTTCTATAGAAAGTATGATTTGGGGTTTTTTGAAATTACTCATTTTCTAACTTCTTTAATTCACCTATCTTCTACTGGACAAGTGCTCCTACTTCTTACTGAAAGCTCTAGTGTTATACTGTTTTGGTTCGCTCACTCTGCCTTTAGTACAACAAAACCACTTCTTGCAGGATTAATTATAGTATGTACCCGAACAGGAAAAACATATTTGGATTCCTAGCAGGTTTTTTTCATTGTTGGGTATGACTCTTACATAGATGAGGAAGAATTTGTCTAAGGGACTGATTGAGCTTTTTGGTCTATGGGTGCGGAGTACCACTGTTGCTACTACTCTTTCATGACAATAGGTGATGAGGTGCTAACTTAGTACTAGATATTTTTAAAAACATTTCCAGTAATGTATAGTTTGGTCGGTATAGTGCCCGCACCCATCACTAGAAGGTTAAATAACACGTATTTATCAATGATGATGAATTCATGACCGTTTAAGATTGTTAAGTTCCCCATGTTGTTTGAGGAAATGGATTGGTGTTTCCTTATATGATCTTGGATAGTTCTCACTTTATGAACTAGTTTTTGTCATTGAGTTAGGTCCAAGATCCATTTTCTTAAGATGGTATTAGAGTTAGGCTCATCCTTGTCCTTGGTTGCCTAATTTTGACCCCCATGTTATATTGTCCACACATCAAATGTTTATTCTTGGGCAGAGAGGGGGGTTGTTAACTGTCCCATATTGGTTGACAAAATGAGTCGTCATCTCCGTATATGGTTTTGGGAAATTCTCACCTCATGATGTAGCTTTTGGATTGAACTAGACCCAAGATGCATTCTTTTAACAATAATGGTTAAACAATGTTATCAATTTTAGCGGCATCTTGTTATTTATATATAAACTCATTACATCGTTCCTTGTAGAGTCCTTTTGGAATGTCACACCAGCAGGCCCTAGCACATGTTACAGCACAGGCAGCGTTATCCCAGTCTTACTTACAAACTCCAGCTGAATGCCATTTCTCCTCGCAAAGTACATCAGCACAAGTATTAGGGGCATCTGAACCAGAGGAATCTTCTTTACAACCTCAATTAGATACTATGTCGTCAGACCAGAAGATTAAGAAATTTGAACTGCCACAGCTTTCTCAATCTGAGGACAAGCCATCCTTTAATTCAGTCGATAGACCAGCTTCTGATGGTTACAATTGGAGGAAGTATGGTCAGAAGATGGTTAAAGCAAGTGAATGCCCTCGGAGCTACTATAAATGCACACATCTCAAATGTCCTGTCAAGAAGAAGGTTGAGCGATCCATTGATGGTTACATAACTGAGATAACGTATAAAGGCCATCACAACCATGAACTTCCTCAACCCAACAAACGCAGAAGAGACAGTTGTGCTCAGGATGGTTCTGACTGCTCCAACATTAACCCTGAAATTGGAACACATACTGAGATAGAAATCAACGGCTTAAATGGGGCTCTTGTTGCTCATTCTGAACAGGTGTCTACTGAAATGGCGTGTGAACGTCCTGTTTCGAATGAATGTGAGGAAATTGAGGGCGCTGCAACAGCAGCAGGCCAGGAGCATGATGATGAACCAAATGTGAAGAGAATGTAAGTTCTTTCAGGATTCTTCCCCTGAGTTAAGAAATCTCTGTTTTGAGGGAGAGAAACAAATATGTATCTGATCCAAGTTACATGATGCAGGAAGACAACAGTTGAGACTCATATTCTTTCATCATCACATAAAGCAGAATCAGAATCCAAGATTGTTGTGCAGACAAGGAGTGAAGTAGACATTTTGGATGACGGGTTCAAGTGGCGTAAATATGGGCAGAAAGTGGTGAAAGGGAATCATCATCCGAGGTAATTCTACTTATTCTATGTATTTTAACTGTGACCTTTAGAATGTGTTAGTCGCTCTGCTGTTTGCAGCTGGCTTGGTCTACTGTTTAATTGACTAAAGCAGTGGTGTTTAAATGTATCCTGCTTTTTGTCCTTTGTCCAGGATATTCCACTTGCATATTTCCTAGGCATTTGACAAAGGCAAAACAAATAATTTAGGAATCGACAACTATTTCCAAGTCATATTCTTCAATGATATGGTATTAGTACCATAAAATCTTCTTGCTCTAAAATTCTTGCTAGTTCCTTGTGATTTTGCATTGAGTGATGTTGTTTTGTGCTGTTCCTGCAGGTTTAACCCGTAAGAAGTCTCTTCTTCTTCAATCACAATAAAAAAAATAGATTGAGTAGGAAAAGAATGTATTATTTTAATAAGTCATAGGAACAGCTTTTACTGATAAAAGAAGTCGAAGAACACCTTTATTGAATTCTAGGATTTTAATTTGGTCTTATTTACATGTCATCTTTCATTATATTTGAGCAAAATATTTTCAGCCTTGTAAAGTTCGGCTTTAGACCTTAACAAGAAAAGAGACATATATTATCAAAAAAGAAAAGAGATATAAAAAGACAAGGTTTGCATTGGATCCCCGTCTCCTAAAAATTACCTGGTTCTTCACTCTTCAGTGCTCATTGTCTGACGCTTGGATGATAGATGACATAAGAGGAGCGTCCCGCATTAGCTTCTCTTTTCTTTTGCCGATTTCACTTTTAATATATTGTTTGTCCCAAGTTGCTCTAGAAAACTTTCCTCTCAATGAAACGAGTTGGCATCAAGAGAGGCATCCTAAACCTTTGTGACCTTAATTAGACAAAAAGCAAAAAGAAAGGAAAGCAGGTCGATATGTATCTGATGGAGTCTACATCGTACGTAGAGCGCCCAAGTGCTTTTAGGCCATGTTGGTTTTTTAAACAAAAGAATTAGGGAAATATTGTGAGAAAAATACCAGAATTAATAACTCAGAAACATACATTTATAGCTTTAGTTTCTAACTAAAGCATAGAAAAATATGCTGCTAACTTATCTTCAAATTCAAATAACGTAAACTAACTCCTAAATTCAAGCCGGGTGAAAATTCAAGCCACAAAGGACTCTAATAAATATAATTTAAAATCCTAAAAGTAAGCTACTGTAAATTGAATCTATTTAATTCTGCAATGTCCTGAGACATATTTTCAACACTCCTTGGATTTGGAACTGTAGATTGTGGTCTCGGCTTGAATTGACCTCTGAATAAATCTACCAATTCATCTTTGGTGTTGCAAGACTTGTATTCATTTTCTGCTAGACTAAATAAGAAGTTTTTACCTCTCATCTCAACTTCTGCTTAGTGACATCAAACATTCGACAATACTTGTCATCAAATGAATTTAAATCCTTTATCTATTAGCTGACCAATACTCAACAAATTTTAATCAATATCAGGCAAAGAACATTTGAAGTTGTTTTTGTACCTGAACGTGCTGTGATTGCAAGAACCCCTTTTCCATTTGTAGGGATATAGCCACCATTTCTGATTCTGACTTTCTTATTTTCAGTAGACACGAATTCTTTAAAAAAGATTTTTGACATTGTCATGTGCTTTGTACCACCGCTGTCAATCATTCAAAAATAAAGATTTCTTAGTTGAAAAATATGTTGTCACAAGTAAGTGGTCTTCTTTTTCATTGGTGACTTGGGCATCTACTTCATGTTTTATTTTGAGATTTGCTTTTGCAAATCACAGCTTCATGAGCAAGCTGATTGCATAGCTTGCATTGTGTATCTGGCATCTTCCAACATTTAAATGGAGGATGACTTTTTTTTCCACAATGTTGACAAGGTGGGTAATTTTTCCTTGAATTATTACTTTTGCTTTGAGTTTTGTGGTTGACTGCCAAGGCTTCTTAAACCATACCATCTTGCCTCATAAGCTTCCTTTGCTTTTGTGCCTGTAATGTATCTAGCAATATAGCCAAGGTTATCTTGGACACATCTTTTGAGTTTTCCTAGGTAGTTATCGACACTTCATATCATTCTGGCACCGTAACAAGAATTTTTTCAGCAATTCTTGAATCTTTAAATTTAGTGTCAAGCAATCTCATCTTGTTAACAATGACAACAAGTCGGTCTGAGTAATCTTTGGTGGGTTTTGAGATTTCTTCATCATTTGCAATTCAAATGCCCTTATTAAATTCAACATGTTCATACCTCATTTTCTTTCATCTCATGTGTACTCTTTTCACATAATCCCAAATTTCTTTTGCTGATTTGAAAGCCATAAATCTCGTGCCCAACAAACAAAGTTGCTTTCACCTTTGGTTTTCTAATTTTCTTTTCCTTTCGGCTTTTGATCTGGACCATCGTGGGATTATTGGGCAGCGGAAGAATATCTTAATCCTCTCTATGGCCTCCCAAAGATCTCAACCCTCAAGATAAGTCTTCATTCTTACTGCCCAAAGTTGATAATCTCACCCTCAAAGACAGGAGGAGCTATTTGGAAAAAAACTATTTTGAGAATGCATCTCTCACTCATAGGCCCCTCAAGAAAATGGCTCTAGATACCACTTGTAGTTTTTAAAACAAAAGAATTAGGAAATAACAGGGAAAAATACTAAAATATTGTATATTAATGTTTTCCTTGTTATTCCATGAACCATGAGGACCGTAGCTACACGTGTTGATGTAGCTTTACTCCGGCAAGAGACATTGATTGAATTGAGAATTTCAGGATGAAACTGGAAGTTGTTGTATGCTTCAGTTTTGTACTAAAGCTTATGGCAAAAATGTTGTCATATGCATCTGATCAAAACTAGCACCATAAGACCTTAGGACTTGAGAATAAGTACTATACCTTGTCATGATGTCTTGTTCAGCGGCTAGTTCTTAAATCTTTTGGAGTGTGGTTTTCATGTTAACTGTTCTATGTGATTAAAATTTGTGTGTTTTTACTTTGTGGGTCAGTACCTTTAATTCCTACTCTCAAGTTGTTATGAACATCTATAATGCAGTCAGAGTTGGATTTGCAGGAGTTATTATCGTTGCACATACCCTGGTTGCAATGTTCGCAAACATGTTGAGAGAGCTTCAACAGATCCAAAAGCTGTCATAACAACGTATGAGGGCAAGCACAATCATGATATTCCCATTGCTAGAAACAGAAGCCATAGCGCAGCCCAAAATAGTAGTCGTCAGCTGAACGAGCAAGAGATTGCAACTTGTAGGCCTTCACTTCTCGAAAAAGTTGCTCTTCATACCAATGAAATACCAGTGTGTAGGCAGCTGAAAGAGGAACATATTGCAGCATAATTTGCATTACTAAAAGGGAAAAGGGTGAATATTTTTCTTTTGTCTATCTGTACACAAGTCTCAGAAAAGTTCTTTGTTGAAAACTTCATGCTGGTGACATGTATCTGTACACAAGTTTCAGAAATTGTTTGCAAGTCTGGCTACTTGCTAAAGATGTATCTGTACACAAGTCTATATATTGTTAGTAAAAGGTGTTGTAATAGTTTGACCTCCGTACTTTGAAATTTCTGGACTTCTCTGTTAATTCCTGGAGTCAGCTTCAAAAATTAGCTGCATTTGAAGAGCTTTTTGGCAAATATTCCAAGCCAAACACCTAGGTATGTCAGTCTAACCTTATTTTATTTTAAAATTAAGGAGAAAAAAGAAATGTACAATTACAAGGATTTATCCATATGTGTTCTCTCTATAAAGGTGATTATGTTGTGTTCCAAATTAGGGGTGGGCATGGTATGGTATATACCGAATTACTATACCATATTGAAATTTTTAATACCGTGATTATGTATTTGGTATGGTATATGGTATACGTTTTAATTTTTATGGTATTCAGAACGGTATTTGATATTTAGAAATAGCATATGGAATACCCAGTGTTGTGAAAGGCGATCGCCTCTTCGCCAATGGCGAGAGGCGAGGCAAAGCGACCCTTCATCGCCTTTTAGCTTTGTGGCGAGACGATCGTCAAAAGGCGACGCTATGGCGACAAAAGCGAGAAAGGTGTTGCATTTTGTATTTTCTTTAAAAGAGACGATCAATTTAGGGTTTTAAAAGTTAAAAGGTAATTTTAGGATTTTTGACTAGACTCCTCAGACAACTAGCTAGACTTTTTCGGCGACTCCAAAGTCCAACCAATACGTATTTCTTCTTTTCTTCTTCAGATTTCTTCTTCCTCTGTTTCTTTTTCCTTCTTCTTCAAAGTCACTTCTACCTTTATTTTTTTCCTCACTGTTTTGACCTTTGTTCTGTTTTTTTCTCATTCTAGTTCCAAGTATGTACTATCTATTTGAATTGAAATATTTTCTTATATGATATTGCTATTGAGATTTTGATTATTTATATGTGCATTAAATATTTTAATTTTTTGGTATTAATTGGGCCGCACTTCAAAAAGGCGAGTGCCTCGCCTTGTGGCAAGGAAAACCCTTGTCGCCTTTTATCGCCTTTCGCCGTCCAAAACACTGGGAATACCGAATACCACACTGGAGTATACAGTTACATAAATAACACACACACATACATATATATATTATTATTATTATTATTATTATTAAAATACTAACAAATATGCAACTTAGTATTAGTATAAACTAAATATTTAGAAGTTGAAACTTTGACTACTCTATTTTTGATTGAAATGTATTTGAAATTTAAGAGAGAAGTGTTGAAAACACTCCAAAACTTGACGCAAATTATTAGTTTTATCCCTGAACTATTGACAACCTTAAAAACACCCCTCTACTCGACTAAATAAATTTAGATACACCCTCAATCACCCTCGATTTGCCACAAGACATAGCAAGTGGTCTCAAACTCTTGTGTGACACGTAACTCTTAATAAAAAATCGAGAAAAGTGTTGAAAACAACCCTAAACTTGGCGAGAATTTAGGGATGTATTTCACTAATGTTGTAAAACCGGGGGTGTATTTAAGTTCAGTTAATCAAGTAAAAACGTGTTTTTATAGCTGTCAATAGTTTGAGGATGAAACTAAAAATTCACACATAGTATAGGGGTGTTTTCAATACTTCTCTCGAAATTTAATTGATTAATAAAAGAACATGTTTGTACTTTATTTTGAATATATATTTCTACATGTGTAATGTGTTAGTATGATACAATTGAGATAATTTTTAGTTGTCGAAGTCATAATACCCTATTTTACGAGTATATATTAGTCGAAGTTGAACAAACTATGGTTTTCGATTTTCCATTCCGTAGAATATCGAACCCAAACTTCAATATATAGAACCATACTGTAACATCTCGCACCTAGAAACGACTAGAAAGAGTTTAAAATCTGAAAATAATCATTTTGGGAAATCATGTGGAAATCTAGAAATTTTGTCTAAGTTAAGAAAGTGAGTTTTGGGTCATTTTCAAACGACCATAACTCCTAACTCAGGATGATTTAGGAGTATTTCTTGATATGGTTGGAAAGCCGTTGGGAAGATCTTTCCAACGCCGCCGAGTTTGCACGATTTCAACATCATATGAGTGAGATACGCTTTTCGGAAGTTGGGCTGTTGGATTGAGGAAAGTCCCAATCCGGATTTAGGGAAGGGCAAAGTAGTCTTTTCTCTAATTAATTTCCTAATTCGTTTTTAGGGATTTATTGGGGTAAAAACATGACTTAGTCAGTTTGGAGAATTGAGAAATACGCTTAGGGCTTGGAGAAGAGAGAAAAGAAGAAAGAAAGGGAGAAAAGCCAAAAATTCGCCAAGAACGTCAAGCTTTTGGAGTGAAATTCATCGGAGGCGATCCCTATTAAGGTATGTGAGTTCGCATAGTGTTGGGTTAGTTCACCCACACGCCAAACTTGTTTCAATTCAGAAAAATGGGAATTGTTTGAATGTTAAGAAAGTAAGGTTCTTGAAGAACATTGTTGAATTCTTGTTGATTAATTGTTGAATGCCTAGTGTTGATTGATTCGTGTTTCCGGGTTTCTTTCCGAGTTAAATCTATCATGTATTGAGGGTATAAATAATCCTAAGTGTTTGGGGGAAAGAACCATTGAAGTTTAGAGGGTTTAGAGTTGAAAAACGGAGAAGAAAAATCGTCAAAACCTGGGGAAGGGAGTGGGGCGTCGCGCCCCAAAGCAGCCCTTGAATGTTGGGTTCTGGGGCGACGCGCCAGACAGAGCGCCCCAACTTGTCCTCTGAATGTTGAGGGCTGGTGCCCCGCGCCTCTCATAGCGCCAGGGACGCCAGTTCTCCCCATTCGTTCCCCACCTTTCCGTACTTGTTCCTTAGCAATGTACCTATGTTTCTAAGTTGATTCCAACACTCTAAGGTACATTTAAACATCATGAAATCATCCATAAACATGAGATCATGAACCTTGAATCCATAATCCAATTCAAGGAAAGTTAAGATCAAAGTCAA
>JAJOOO010036322.1:0-15157 GCA_029582685.1 Solanum piurae
GTGTCAGAGGATGGGTAAAGGAGGTCTTGATCCACGGACACAGACCACGGTCCGTGGTCTGATCTACGGACCGTAGGTCTGTCCGTGAGTCGAGACTTAGCTAATTTTTGAGTTGGGTTTGGAGAGGGGTTGCAGTGGTGAACCACGGACCACCAGCACGGGCCGTGGTCTGACCTACGGTCCGTGGATGGCAACCGTGGGTTGCACCTGCAACTTCTCAAAGTCTGCATTTTGGTTTGTTCTGGATACGGGGTGTTACATTGTGGATGAATTTAAAAAATTTGTAGTTGGAAATACAAGTTTATTTATGTGTTTTCGGCTTGCTCGAGAGAGAGGTCGCAAAACCAATACTACTAGATTGATGGCCTAAGGAGTGGGTCGACATGGGGTTCTTCTCGAGAGAGTCAACCCTAGTCCCATATCCTAAAACTCAACTCGAGAGAGTGAATCCTAGTCTCATATCCTAACACTCAGCTCGACAGAGGGAGTGGGGTAAGGCGTAGGCTGGTCTTCATGCAGCAAGTGGGTGTCCGAGAGGAACCCATTTGAAATGGGGTAAGTTGCTCGAGAGAGAATTTATTCCCACGTCTAGCTTAGCCTAGTCACTATTACTCTATAAATTTTCTATCGAAAGCATGTACCCAACAATTCAGATTAACCCGTATTCCGGTCACATCCCAAGAATCCCCTCTCGTTCATAGATTTCCTTGTTATTTCTACCGTTTTTGCTATACTTGTGATAAAGCCCCCAAATCGTTAATTGACACTTTTTTGTCCCCCTTTAATTTACAATGTGTTTAATCGTTAATGTCTTTAGCAACGACTAGTTAGAACTAAATTTTATTTTTCTATTAATTCTCGAAACCACTCCCTTGGGACTTGACCCCAACCCCTTGTTGGTTTATTATACTATTACACGATCATTTACACTTGCATTGAAAGTTGTGTCATTGATTACGCAAAATATCAAAATGGCGCCGCTGCCGGGGAATGGTGTTACTCGAGAATTCATAGATTAGTAGAATATTTGTTCTTCTTAGTTGTAGTTTAATAACTTTATTTTTAGTGTTGTTTTCTTTAAAGTTGTTGGTGTAGGCAGGTTCCCTGAGCATGGCTAAGGAAATAATGGCAACTCTGCTGAGATGACGCAAGAAGTAGAGGGTGACTTCAAGTTGGCTGCAATAGCGACTCAGCTGAACGACTTAGCCACCAAAATCTCAATGGTGGAAAACCAGTGCAAGAGCCAAAAGGGGCACATACCTCCTTATGAGAAAGAAAGGTCTAGGAACAATGAAAAAAAACGTATTGAGGATACGCTATTAATCATTCTCCAAAAACTTCATGAACAAGATAGAATGCTAGAGGTAGTGAAGGAAAGCGTGGAGGGACTGAATCAGATGAGTGGCTCCCACTCAAGATCAATCAATTTGATTGAAAACCTCTTGCACCGGACATTGCCTCATCTTTACCAAAGCAGTACAAGTGGGTTGCCTAGTGGCACTAGGTCTAACCCCGGAGACGAAGTTTGATTGGTAGCTCACGTAGAGCCACGTCATTAAATAAGACGCTTCTTGGGAGGCAACCCAAGGTTTTAAATGTTTTTGTATGTTTTAGAAATAACGGTATGTTAAATGAAAAGGTTGAAGTGTGGAGAGTGTGTGGAAATTGTGTTTGGCGAGCTAATAGCTCCATTCAGAGAATCACCGAACAGGTAGGTGACTCTGATGAAAACCGCATTTTGGACTTTCAATTTGACTGAGGTCCTATAAAACTCGGTGAGGTAAATGACCATTCGGCGGGCCGCCGAACGGGATCGGCGAGCACGACTAATGTCGCCGAATGATTGCGAACTAGATGGTTTATACAAGCCAGAAGTCCTAAAATTTGAAATTCTTCACTTTCCCTTGCTTTTAATATTCACAAATTTACACTAAGGTAGTTGGATCTCTTTGATGCCTAGCATTTCAATTATATTTAAATCGGCACAGAAGGTTAGTTCTCCAAACCCCGAAGTGACGTTTGAATATTTCGTACACTTTTGCAATGACCATATTTTATTGATGTGTGTTGGGACTCTCTGATAGGATTTAATTGATTACATGACTATTTTAATTCAAAAATCTTGCCTGTGTTTTCTGATTGTCGAATGCTCGTAATATTTGTGCTTTTTAATGAGTTGGGTCATGATTGCAAGCTGTTTTGATTGATTGGGTGAAGTCTGAGTAGCTCATATTTGTGCTAAATGTTGAAAAATTGCTCAATGATAGAGAGGGTGACACCGCTCTTAAGAGAAAATATCGTCAAATGGACAAATGCGGCAAGTCCGGGAGAAATCTTAGTATTCTGGGTTGATGGGTAGTATGGGTCTTGTTTGAATTTCGTTAGTGCATGCTTTGATTTTGCTTTCGGGGTTTACGGGATTGAATTCAAGAAGATTGATTGAAAATGGGCTTGTTGGACCATTTGGTGAGCTGGGTTGAGCTCGCCGAATCGTTCGGCGGTTCACCCAATGTCTCCATCTCGCCCTTAATATCAGTTCAAATTGGATGAGATTGTAACTTTTGGCGAGAAGCCATGGGTCGCCGAACGCACTCGGTGACTTGCCGAAAGTACTCTTAATCGCCCTCTGTATGTTACCCCTGAGACCCTCATGCACTGTAACTTTCGACAGACAAACCCTAGCTCGTCGAAAGTAGTCGGAGATACGCCGAAAGGACTCTCCCATTGCCGATATGCTTTACTTGTTTAGCCAACCTCATCGACGAGCCCGACTTAGCTCACCAAAGTGGTTCGGTGAGTTTATCTGCAACAAAATTTGTTGTGCTAGAGTTTGATTTTGTTTCTTAATTTCTCTCGATCTTTTGCAGGTATGACTAAACCCGACAAAGCAAGTAGTAACACACCACTCCGAGGCAAAGAAAAAGGAATCGTAATCAATAAGAATGCTACTACATCCAGGGACAAGGCCACTAAAATTTCCACAACTAGTGGGAAGGCAAGAGGAAGGATAAAACCGTTGAGCTATCATATGCGAGTTTTGATAGTACAGGTTTTTATGGCAATGACCCAACAAGATATGACAGTGAGAACATGGGTTTTGATGAAGCTGAACCGATGGAGGCATAGAGGAATGAGTTACGATCTAAACAAAGGAACGACCCATCTCGGATCAGAAATCCTCGATCCACAACTCAGACTCATCCAGTTCCAGAGTAGGCAATAGTACTATGGGTCTGAGTCTAATTGAGTATGTGTATGCTTTGATTTTTATTTGGGGGATGCGTGGTTGATTTTGGAAGATGGGGTCGAAAAGAGGCACGTTGGGCAGTTTGGGGAGGTGGGTCGAGCTCGTTGAACCACTCGGTGGTTCGCCAAAGTTCCCCCATATCGCCTTTAATTTCATGCTTATATTGAGTTGGGTTCTGTAATTTTCGGTGAGAAGCTTGAGTTCACCGAGTGCATTCGGTGACTCATCGAATGTCTTATTTGATCGCCCTTTTTGCGCCCCTAACCCCTAAAATACAATGTAACTTTCGGCGGGCTAGTGTGTGCTCGCCGAAAGATGTCGGCAATTCACCGAAAAATGTCGACAATTTGCCAAAAGGCCCCTCCCATCTCCGACATTACATTTTTCTTGAAGTTTTTTAAGCCAATCCTTTCAGCGAGCCCTATCTGGCTTGCCAAAGTGATTCGGTGACTCGCCGATTTGTTTGGGGAGTCTGTCTGCAATATATTTTCTGTATTTTTCTTGAACTGTTTCTAACACTTTCTAATTTTTGTTGCAGATATGGCTAGACCCAAAGTAGTAGGTCGAGATATACAACCCCGCAAGAGGACAAATGGGATTATTATCAATGAGCATGCAGCTGCATTCCGAACAAAGGTGACAAAACTTCCTACCACCGATGGGACAGGCAAAGGGAAAGGCAAGGCACCTGCGCCTGCATCACCAGAGGCCATCTCAAATAGTGAGGGGATAGATGCCAATCACCTCACCACCTCTGAGAGTGAGGGTGAGCAGTAAGGCCCTCAGGACACAACTTCTGAGCGTGAAGATGATGAGTTATTGTCAGCCCAGAGAGCTGAGTTACGTTCCAAGAGGTTGAATGATCTGTCTAAGATCAGGACTCCCCAAGCCACTACTGCTCCTCCTTCTTTGACATAGGTTGTGGTCCCAGCACCACCTGCACAGGGTCCTCCTCCCCGTTCTATGAACAGACTGAAGACTAAGAAATTGAGGACCATCATCGAAGAGAAGTGGTTGTCTACTGATGGAGTCATTGAAAGATACCCGGAGATCATGAGTTGCTTGAGGTCCCACAAGTCCCAGGTATTCATTCAATCTCGTGGCCCCTCCATCCCAAATTAGGTCCAGGATTTTTACACTGCTTACGAAGCATTAGTGCCACAATGGAAGAAGTAGGCCGCTAAGTTCAAGCCAATAGATTATGTGATCGTATGAGTCAGAAAGGTGAAGTGTGATACTGATGCTTTCAATGCAGTTCTGGAGTGTTCAAAAGAAATTGAGGAGGACTGTCAATACATGATCAGGACAAAAAAAATTGAGAATATGAAAATGTGGTTTGCCCCTCTGCTATCTGACGGTACTCCTAAGTGGATCGAGATTGGAGCACCCATAGAAAAGAAAGACCTCAATGTAGCAGCGAGGTACTAGTTTGGCTTCATCAACACTATTATCATGCCATCCCAGAATGAGTCAATTCCCGCCATGCGAAAGCATCCTGCCTTGGTTGCATCATTGATAGGACAAGGCTGAACTTGGAAATGATCATTGGCCAAGAAATGGTCATGAGGGCCAAGCAGCGGCAGACTTCTCTCCCCTTTCCTATGCTGATCACCGAGATGTGAAGATGAGCCTGAGTGCCTTATGTGGAAGTGACTCCCACCTCTTGTACCGACACATGGAGGATTGAGGTAAAGTACTTGAAAGACGAGGCTGAGAAGAAGAAGGCAGCCCCGATGGATACTTCCCCGGTTGTTGATACTCAAACACTACCTACAGAGGTAGTATTTCCTACTACAGCCCCTAGGCCTTTAGGTATATCTAGTGTTGTTCCTTCGGCGACTTCTAGTTCTTCTACAGCTCCCATTCCTCCTAAATCTGGTGCTACTGTTACTGCTGCTTCCCGAGCTCCACTAACCCAGGTTGTGATACTCCGGATAAGGCAGCTAGCTCATTCTGCTGATAGGCGTGCCTCCAGACTTGAGGCCACCATTCTCAAGATGATTGAGAGGACCCTCACTGTTATTGTGACACCTCTTAATGTGTCTGTTGATGCCCTTGCGACAAGTTTAGCGGTGTGTGAGTGAGGCCAAGGGGCCACTAAGGAGGTGATGGCTCTAAAGGCCGCTATTGTTGAGCTAAGGAAGGACGTGGACCAGTTGAAGTGCACAGATAAGTCCATGATTTTTGGGACTGTGGAGATCCCAGACATGCCAGCTGATACAGATATGCCTTCAGCTACCACCGGAGATGATGTTCGAGTTGAGGAGGTAGCTTCTACAGAGTCTGACAATGAGATAGATGAGGAGCATCTAGGTGTCGAAGAGGAGGCCACATACGAGGGCTTGACAGAGGTTGAGGAGGACATGATAGATTCAGCCGTGCACATTTCATTGGCAGACACCACCATGGCTGGATCTAGGTTACTAATACCCAGGCACTGATGCCTAAGATCAGAGTGTTACACGGGGAACTGATGCCCTGAAAGATGGAGCGACTATGTAGACAGGGCCCTTCTTGACGTCCCTCTCTGTCTTTTTTATTGACTTTTTTGTATTTCGTTGCATTTGAGGACAACTGTTTTTTATTTGTAGTGGGGTAAGGTATTTCCATACCTACCTCTTGTGATTATCATTTTTGTATATATATTGGGTTTTTTTGCTATAAATTGTGTTTTGGAACTGTGTTCTTGATGGATATTACGGCTCCTTGTTTTAAATGCAAATTGTTTTTGACCCTTCTGAAAAATTTTGCCACCTCTTGTTGTGTTTGATTGTGGCTGTTCTTGTGCAAATTTGAGTGTCGGTTATGATCAATACCAATGAATTGAATAGTGCTTTTAATCGAACAAAAATAAATGTGCGGCTACGATGAGGCCATATGAAGTTTCATAGACAATATGTGAACTCTTTCATCTCATTGTGACTAGCCGGTAATCTAATGGAGTCTCTTGTGATGAACATTGCACACTAGCAAAAATGTGGAGTCTTGTTTGATATTGGTGTCAATGCCTTGGTTTATGAGCTTACCATGAGCATTGTGTTATGACACCTAGAATTTGCCCCGTTGATCCAGTTGACTAAGTGATGCAAACTCTTGAAATGATGTTAGGCAACAATTTTGAAGAGTGAGACAATTTGACAAGATACCTCTTTTGTGGCCAACCTTGTCAGATGTGTGAACTTTGCTTGAACACCCTTTGAGCCTTAGCCTATTCTTGGAAGAAACTTGATGCAATTGTAACCCCTCTTTATTCATTCATCCATAATCTCCATGACGTGTGGTTTGTTTTAAAGTTTGGGGTGTGGTGAAAAGAGAAGGTAAATCAAGAAGTTCAAAGGAGTCCCCCTTGATCCATGGTCTTGATAAATATGGAACCCCTCCATACAAAAAAAGTAGAAAAAGAAAAGAAGAATGAAAAAGAAAAAGAACGAAAAAGTTGAGAAATAAAGTTATGAATGCTGCAAAAGAAATGGAGTGTCCGGTATTCCATAAGAAGTGAATAATGGGGTGAATTTTGAGCATGGGTGAAAATGTTTAAGAAAAGGAAGGAAAGTGATGTTCATACCACATTATGAGGATAGCAGCCACTGAGCCTAAATGAACATACCTTTACACTCAGCCCTGTTACAAGCCTTGGGAAGACCTTTTTTATCTTGAGGAGCTGAAGTGAATGTTGATTGTAAAATAAGGGAAAACATATCGATTAAGTCATGCATATATTCATTTTTGTGAGTGTGAGAGTTGTATATGATTATGGAATTATTTGTAGAACAATTGTGTGTGATTATGGAATCATTCTTGTGTGAGGGCATTTGAGTACCTTTGTTAAGCTTGAACATGTATTTGAAGCAGGTATTGTGAACTAGAGAATCTTTGATAATGGTAAGTCACAACTTGAATCTTTGAGTGTACAATTGATCCTTGCATGAGTAAGTTGAGTCTTGTCGTGTGCATTCATGATTGAGTCTTCGGTAGCACTGTTTGAGACATCCTTATTGAGCTGCTAAACTTGAGGACTGATTTCACGTATCAGGACACTTCTTCCAATACTAAGTGCCAACGGTCGTTAGTCAGTAATATAACCCAACTAAGTGAGTTGGGGTTGAATCCCACAGGGAGTGGTACGTGCTTAAGATTCAATAGCCAAGTACAAATATGTTCAAATCAATCATAGGTAAAAACATTTACAAATAAAAGCCTATTTGAAATTAAAGGGTGACACAAGTGTCAAACATGTTTTTTTTTATTGTAATTATCAACTACAGCAGCAGCAAATAACACGAACGAACAAGAAATGAGACGGGTTCTTGGGATGTGATTGGATTATAGGCTAAGGTAGACAAATGGGTAATTGTAACTGATAGTAAATAGCTGTAAATCAATGAATAACCTAGACTTTAGTGGGGATAAACTTTCTCCCGAACAATTTACCCCGAATCAAATTAGTTTCTCTCGAACACCAATAAGCAGCAAATAAGAACAGCCTACGCTTTAGTCCATTCACTCTCTCGAGTTGAATGTGTGGAAAAGGGTTTAGGATTCACTCTCTCGAGCTGAAGCGATGACAACCCAATACCCACAGACCATCAATTCAATAATCTTTGTTTTAAAACCTCTATCTCGAGCTAGCCAAAAACAAGAAGGTAGAGTTGCATTTGCAACTACAACCCTTTAAATTAAGCCAGAATTACTACATGAAATCACCTTTAAACAACATTTAAACTATCAATTAGCAATACCCAGCAGCTAAATCAACCCATAATCACACCCCAAGAATTGGGGTTTTAGCTAGACATCATAAAAAGATAAAAATCGTTACCAAATTATGTTTCCATCAACTAAGTAAGATTACTTTCGCCTTTACAAAGATCAAGGCTGAAGAATCTCAAAGACCCACTTTTAATTTCTGAAAAAAGGAAAACTTTAGTTCTTCAAAGCTAAGAAAACTACTATCTCAATACTCCCAGTTCAAAACTCTAAACTTGAAAACTTATTGATAATGAAAATTTGATACTGAACTAAATATTCAAAACTGTATTTATAGTCACCAAAAATATGCTGAGAAAGACCACTCGGTGAAGTAAGTCGGGCTCGCCGATCCACTCAGCGATCCGCCCTTTGGTCAGTTCCATCGCCTTTTGCTTTGGCCTTCAGCATCCTCAAGTTCTGTAACTTTGGGTTGTCTAACACTGCATCGCGGAATTGTTCACCGACTCGCCGACTGCTTATTTCTATCACCAACTTGATTTTATCCTTCAGGGCTTGGCACACTGGAACTTTAGGTGATATCATGGCTATTCGGTGACTCGCCCAATGGGGTAGGCGATCATCAGGCCTTCTTTCCTTCGTTCTTTCAACTGCCTTGCTCGTTTTTGCTCATTAGTGTCCATGATTTGTTCCTCAATCCA
Source organism: Solanum piurae (assembly GCA_029582685.1). Taxonomy (NCBI): domain Eukaryota; kingdom Viridiplantae; phylum Streptophyta; class Magnoliopsida; order Solanales; family Solanaceae; genus Solanum; species Solanum piurae. Next base: position 8,656 of record JAJOOO010036322.1, read on the forward strand.
AATACCTGAAAATCAAGGATTTACATTAGTTATTGGCACAAAATATGCATTTTTGGACACTCAATCTATTAAAATAATGCCTTAAATCAGTCCAAATCGTGCACTCATCAACCCCTCCAACCCCTCCAACTTAAACCTTTGCTTGTCCTCAAGTAAAAATCAATTTCAGTAGTTCAAAAAGGATGTCTCAAAGAGTGCTACACAAGACTCAATCATGAATGCACACAAAAATACTCAACTTACTCATGCAAGGATAAATTGTACACTCAAAGATTCAAGTTATGACTCACCATTATTAAAGACTCTCAAGCTCACAATACTCACTTCAAATGCAAGTTCAATCTCAATAAAGGTATTCAAATGCCCTCACACAAAGAATGATTCCATATTCACACACAATGGTTCAAAAATTTAAAGCTTCGGAATAACAATCGACACTCACACTCACAAAGATGAACAAAATGAATGATTTCATCCATAGGTTTTCCCTTATTTTCCAATCAACATTTGTTTCAGATTGCTCAAGATCAAAAAGGTCTTTTCAAGGCTTGTAACAGGGTTGAGTGCAAAGGTATGGTCATTTAGGCTCAGTGATTTCTATCCTCATGAAATGTGGTGTGAACAACACTTTCTTTCCTTTTCTTCATCATTCTCATTCGTGCTCACAAGTCACCCCATTATTCATCTTCCATGGAGTGTTGGCCACCCCATTTCTTTTTGCATTTTCACATTTTATTCCACAACTTTTTCATTCTTTTTCTTTTTCATTCTTTTCGTCTTTTTTTCTCTCTTTTTTTTATATGGAGTGGTTCAATCTTTCTCAAAACCATGGGTCAAAGGGGACTTCCTTGCACTTCTTGTTTTACCTTCTCTTTTTACCACACCCCCAACTTAGGATTTTGGCCTAAGTTGGCTAATCACACAAACGACAAATCATGAGGATTAAGGGTGATGGATCAAGAAAGACCACAATTTCATCAAGTTTGTTCCAAGGAAAGGGTAAGGCTCAGAAGGTATTCAAGAAAAGTTCACACACTCACAAGGTAGGTGACAAAAAGAGGTATAATGTCAAATTATTTCACACTCTTCAAAGTTGCCTAAGATCATTTCAAGAGCTTGCATCACTTAGTTAACCAGACCAACGGGGAAAATTCTAGGTGTCATCACACATGGTTCACAATAAGCTCATCACACACAAGGCATTGACACCAATGTCAAACAAGACTCCACACTTTTGCTAGTGTACAATGTTCATTACAAGAGACTCAATTTGATACTTGGATAGTCAGAATGAGATGCAAAAAATTCATATATTGTCTATGCAACTTTATTTGGCCTCATCGTAGCCGTACATTCATTTTTGTTCAATCATGAGCACTATTCAAGTCATCGGTATTGATCAAGACCGATACTCAAATTTGCAAGAGAATAGCCACATTTAAACACAAACAAGAGGTGGCACAAAATTTTCTGGAAGGGTCCAAAAATCATTTACAATTAAAAACAAGGAGCCACAAGCTCAATCATCCATAAAATGCAGTATTAACACAATTTATAGCTCAAAAACCCAAATATATAGACATAACAATAGTCACAAAAGGTGGGCCTCACCCCACCACAAATAAAAGCTAGTTGTCCTCAAATGTAAGAAATAAAATATCCAAAAGTCAAAAATAAGACAGAGAGAGAGGTAAAGAGGGATCTTATCTAAACAGTCGCTCCATCTGTCGGGAAATCAGTGCCCGATGTAGTTCTCAGAACTTGGGAATCAGTGCACAGAGTCACCTCAGAAGGATAAGCTCCACTGGACCCACTCATGGAGGTATCTCTCAAAAAGGTCTGGCGTGCAGTCTCAAACATAGCATCCTTCAGGTCAGCCAGATCATCATGCACCTCAGCATCTCTCAGATCTATCTGCTCCTCGTCGTTCTCTGTATCCGACTCATCAACTGTTGTATCATCCCTATGTACATCTCCGGTGGTAGCCGAAGGAATTTTAGGAGCGTCCACATCATCATCAGCCTCCAGTAATGAAGTGAAGTTAGTAGACTTCGACTTTCAAAGCCGTAACCTTGGTGGTCTCCCTTGTCTACTCTCACATCCTCAACTCTCGTAGTGAGAATGTCAATGGAAGTTCAGAGAGGGGTAAGTGCAGCAAGGATGACACTCTCGATCATCCATGGGATAGATCTCTTGAGTCTAGTCGCCCTCACATCAGCTGAATAGGCCAGGTGTCCCATCTTCAGGATCATCTCCTGAGTAATCTTGGTGGGCTGGGATGAGGTAGAGGCACCCAGGGCCTGTGAAGAAGAAGAAGGGGCAGATGTACCTGAAGGTTCGGAGGCTAGAGTAGGCAAAGATGCCTCTGTAGGTATCAAATCAATATGCACCTTCGGGGATGTATCCACCGGAGCTTCCCCTCCTCCTGTCATCTTCCCCTCGAGTGTACTCAGCCTCAATACGCCGGATGTCAGTGGAGGATGAACGGGTAACCTCAGTATCTCTCGCATCATCCCGGGGTACTCCAGCACACATGCACACCTTAGTGATCAGGACCGGGAATGGTAGAGAAGTTTGCCTCTACTTGCCCTCATGGACATCTCTTGCTCAATGAGAAGTCCCAAGTTGAGCCGCCTCTTCTCTAAGATAGACCCTAAACAAGCTGCCTTTGCAAGTCGTAGGATGGATTCGTTCTGTGACAGCATAATGGAGCTGCTGATGAATCCTAACCAATATCGGGAAGCTACATTCAAATCCTTATTCTTAATATAGACTCCCGCCTCTATCCACCTCGGGTGACATCAGAGAGAAGGGGAGCAAGCCAACCTTCAAGTCATCCAGAGACTGAGCTCTTGTCAAGCCCTCATAATCGTGCTCGAACCCTGGGGCTCTCTCAAGGACAGCGTTTATGATATCGCTGTAACATCAAACTTCCACACCTCGAACCATGACCGACTTAACCGGTCTGAACTCGCTGGCCTTCTTCTTGCTCTTCGGAACCAAGTCACCATATGATGTATAGAACCCCAGGACCCATGAAGGAACATAGGGCCCTTAGGGCCTGGTGAAAGTCTAAAATCTGTGCCAGTGCAGTATCTCCTTCACACTGGAGTATCTTCCTTCTAGGCCTTCCGTGGACAATAGCTTCTCCTCGAGAATAGTTTGCAATCCATCACCTTTTAACATATTAAAAATCCTGGGAAGAGGAACGATTAGTGGCATAGGAGTCACAAGAGGTGTCGAAGCTGGTACTGAATCTGCGGGGGTGGTAACTGGAGGGACTCTAGCTGAGTCAAGGCAAGATCTAGCACGGATCTCAGCCCGCCGGGACTATAAGGGCAGATCATCCTCAGGCTTAGATAATTCAGCCCATGAGTCAGTAGACACTCTCTCAGATGTGGGCCTCTTGCCTTTGCTTTGACCTCACGTTGGAGGCTCTTGCCTTCCCTTCTTGGGAGGAATAGCTCGTCCTTCATTTATAGTAATGCCTCATGCTCTTTTTTGTGGCGGTATTCCAAGATTTGTCCTTTCCATATCTGCAAAACATCATAAAAGTGTTAGAAATTTTTTAGGTAAAAGCACAAAAATGTAGTTGCAGACAGACTTCGCCGAACCGGTCGGTGAGTCACCTAATCTCTTTGGCGAGCTAGATCGGGCTCGCCGAAAGGATTGGCTCAAAAATCTACAAAACTTTTAGCATATCGGCGATGGAAAGGCCTTTCGGTGAATCATCGACAACACTCGATGAACACGAACTAACCCGCCAAAAGTTATAGTGAATTTTAGGGTCAGGGGCGCAGATAAAGGGCGATGAAGAAAGATCTTCGGCAAACTCAAGCTTCTCGCCGAAAGTTACAGAACCAAACTTCAATTTTAGCATGAAATTCAAGGTGAGACGGGGAACTTCGCCGAACCGCCGAGTGGTTCGGCGAGCTCGACCCAGTTTGCCAAACGACCCAGTGTGCCTACTTTCAACCCAACTTCCCAAATTCAACATTGTAGCCCCCGAAAACAAAATCAAAATGTGCACTTATCAAATTAAACTAATACCCATTACACCCATTCCCCTAGGATACTCAGACTTCTCCCGATTTGGCCAAATTTGGCCATTTGATGACTTTTTCCCTTAGGAATGACGTCAACCTCTCCATCATTGAGCAAAATACATCATTTGGCACAAATGCGGGCTACTTAGATTTCACCTTTAACAACCTGGAAATTCTATGACTTAACTTAGAGCCTCACCTTATGAATAATGACTTAAAAATAGTTCAAATGATGTTTCTAAAACTAGATTAATGCAATTGACTTGATTTGGAAGAGTAAAAGTCTAAACGTCAAGAAACGATGAAGACGTCCGGAAACTAGAGAAGAATGTGTTCTAGTGTGTCCTTAGGTTTTGGGCAGGTTTGGGAGTGTTGTATGATAGTTTAATATTATAAAAAGGTTTAAATTAGGTAAATATATGTTTATAGGGTCAAACAGTTAGAATACGATGCCCCGGGGCCACCCTAAGGGGCCCCGAGGAGGACCCTAACCTTGGTCAAGCAAGCTGCCAAGGCAGCTTGCGAATTGCACTTCGAGGGAATAGCTCCGCGTCGCGGACTAGCTCCCCCAAGGAGAAAAAATCTTGTTCACGACGCTGCCGTGTCGCGGACTCTACTGTCTCGAAAATTTAATTCAAAATATCTTCTGGGAACAGCTCCGCGTCGTGGACTTGTTCTGCGACGAATATGCAGAAATTTAGAAATCGATTTTTACTTCATTAAAGAGTCCAACTAATTGAGGGGTATTTTAGGTACTTTAGGGGACATGCATATAATAATTTTAAGTAAATTTACCTCACTTTTATCACTCCAACACAAAACCCCAAAGATCTAAACCTAAAGTTCCTCCTTCTCTCTACTCTCTCTCTCATCCCAAGAACTCCATTGAAAAAGATTGGAGCTTCAAGAAGAAGACAACTCTCCTAGGTTTCAACTCGGATTTTTGTGGTTAATTTTTCAATAAGGTATGGTTTCTTATCACTCTTGGGATTCCTTTCCCCAAGAGGCCCCTTCAAGATGAATTTCAAAATCTCCAATTTCTATGTTTCAATCCAAAAACGTGGGTCTTCTTTCTAAAGTGAAATTGATGTTATAAACTGACTTTGATTGATGTTATATGAACAATTATGGATGAATTATGTTGTATTGATGGTTTCTTGAAGAATTCCCCATGAGACCTATGTTCCTCCTTCTTTTCCAAATTCTAACCCTAGTTTGTGTTGGATATTAATTGTAGGCTATGAATTGAATGTGATGTTATGTAATTCATGTTTGTACGATGATTCTACCCTAGTTTATGTATAATTTCTATGAAATTAGGGTTGAGTCTTCGAATGAAGTCTTGAAGGCTATGAAGGGAATATGTTAATTGCTTATATTGATGTTGATTGTGTTATTACTTCATGAATTACCTTGTATTATGTATTGGCTATGAATTTTTGGGTAATTGAAGTATTAATGTCCCAATGGAGGGCAAAAAGGTATGAATATTTGTTCTTCGTTGAACTCAAGTATGAAAGGTGAATTACTTAGATTGTAATGATGCTATACCTAATGTGTAGTTGTGGTGTTGATGACCTAGTTTCCTCATTCTTAACCCTCTACACTTGAATTAGCTATGAAGTATGTATGTATGTTATGGTATGATTGCTATATGATTGAAAGGTAGTTCTCATGATTATATCGTAATGTAAAGTGAAAGGTTTACTCACATGCTAAGTGTTTCTAAAGTGAAAGGATTGTTACTCACTTATTAACACATATGAGCTATTATGGTAAGATGTCTACATAAGAGTTTAGTAAAGGTTAATGTGAACTTATGTGATGACTAAATATAATTACAAAAGGGAATTAGATGCTTAGCACCGAAAGGGCATCTAAATGAGATGGAGGTCTCACGTTTAGCAAGTCCGGCTCCCCACATGGGTTTCCTCACATTTAGCAAGTCCGGATTACCCACGATATATGTTGTCTCATGAGATGGAAACCCCACATTTAGTAAGTTAGGGTTTCTAGAAGCAATCTCCTTAACCCTTAACTATGTGCCAACATAGGACTTTAGCTTAGTGGATCCACCTAGATAGCTATGTATGTATGGTTACACCTTAGGAAAGTGTTAACCCTCTCTTTTTGGTATGGGAGTAGAACACCGGATTCCATGTAGCTCTCATGGTCTATGTCGATTATTGCAATATTTCCCTAATGTCAAAGTATATGAAGGTATGAAAGGTGTGAACTCTTACTAGGGTTTTCTTAAGGGTTTCTACATAGTGTAAGGGAGGGTATGGGACTTATCCTGCACATTGCACTTGTAGGATCCTTAGAGATGGTTGTAGTAGTGTTCTCTTATGATTATGATGATTATGACTTATGTATGTTGAAGTTATGTTATGTATGATCATTATGAATATGGTAAGTTATGATGAAATATGATCTTATGAATGTATGCATGAAGT
>JAJOOO010036323.1:0-11673 GCA_029582685.1 Solanum piurae
CCCCCCCCAAGAGAACTGGAGGATGTAAGGTTTCTTTGATGACTTAGTTGCACAATTTAACATGGTAATGTAGCATGCAAAAATCTTTTATTCAAGTTTCACCCCAATTCATCATCAAATTTGTTTGATTTGTTCATGAAAAAGAATTAACTCCGCACGTAGGGAGATGTGTTGAAGACAAAATTAAGTAAATAAAAGTGTTATCTCTAATAGTTTAGCTTTTAAATGAGTTGATTTCACAATTCAACAACGATGACAAGTTGGTATAAACGTGTGATGTTGCTTTTCTCTTATTATTGGGTAATATCAGAAATCTCGTCAATTTATGATTTCAACAAACTTAATTTTTTTTTCCTGATATTGAACTTGTAATTGAGGGAGTAGTATGTTAAATATATCTAGTCTTCTTCCAGAACTTCTATAGCACAGTGAATAGCCCCACCCCCACCCCCACCCCAGATTCTTGAAGTGTTAGTGGTGTCATAGAATGTTTCTTGCTCCTGAAGAACTGCTATTCTAGGTAGTAGTTGAGGCACCAACAGAAGGTCTACTTGCTTCTCCTAAGTTCTAAAAAATTTCATTGCACTTCTACTTGATTGATTGTGTTGCCTATGTGTTAATAGTGTGTTATAATCATTTTAGGGGCGAGTTGCACCAACTGGTACACGGGATAGTACTTTAGAGATTCTTGTTGGAGATAATGGTTGGGTCAACCACCGAGAAAATGGAATTCTTTATTCTTTTGATGCTACTAAGTGCATGTTTTCATGGGGTAATCTCTCTGAGAAGCTTCGGATGGGCCACTTTGACTGCAAAGACGAAGTTATAGTAGATTTATTTGCTGGCATTGGATATTTTGTGCTGCCCTTCCTAGTGAGGTGATACCTTTTGTTTTAGAATCACCGTGTTGTTATTTTGTGAATGATGCATTATCAATTTTAATTTTTTCCATTTTTGCTTCTATCTCCTTTTTCCCCCCCTTTGTGTAAAAAGTAAAAACCATTTCAATCGCTGCCTTTCGTATAAACCTCGAGGACCAAAAGAGTTTGATACTTGATTGTTGTTAATTTTGTGACTTCTTAAAACTTCATTTTTCAAATCTCAAGGAGATTTTGCTTTTGCACGAGGAAGTTAATATGTTATCTTCTTGAAGCAATTCATTGCTTGGTCTTGATGCCTAAAATTCTTGAGTAATCTTACCTTTGTGCTTTTCTTAGTAGCATATCAGAGATTTACAGTGTCTGTTATGTACTTTCTTAGGGCCAAAGCCAAGCTTGTGTATGCTTGTGAATGGAATCCCCACGCAGTTGAGGCACTTCGCCATAATCTTGAAGCTAATCTTGTTGCTGACCGCTGTGTCTTACTCGAAGGAGATAATCGAATTACAGCGCCAAAAGTATGCAACTTCGATTATTGCCAATTCCTTCTACTTTCTTATCTTGTAAATATATTTTATTCATTCATGTCTCATCATGACTAATCAACTAGCTTGTTTTGACAGTTGATTTCGCTCGCTTAGTTTGATTCTTGTGTTCCATCCTTTGAATGGCTTATTATTATGTTGCATTAATACTTTCGAACTGAATATTTGTTCACTTGTAGGGTGTAGCTGATAGAGTGTGTCTCGGTCTCATTCCTACAAGCGAGGGTAGTTGGATTACCGCTGTCAGAGCATTGAGGTATGTTTATCTTGAAAATTATATCAATATGCTAATAAATCAATTCGTAGAGAAGATTAAGACCTTGGGGAGCGGAAATACAGTGTGGTGTCTCTTATATTTAGCTATTCTCGTCTCTTGTTTTGCTATTGACAAATGAGAAAAAACAAGTGAAATTCATGTGAAATCCTCTATTTCTTGTTTAGTTCTTAAATTCTCTTTTTGTAAATTGAACAAAAATTAGGGAATTTTGAGAAATTGTTTGTTGAATGTAATACCTGAGATATTCTGTCATAGCAACAACATACGAGTGTAATCCTGCAAGTGGGGTATTGGGAGGGTAAGATGTACACAGACCTTACCCCTACCTCGTGAAGATGGTAGAGAGGCTGTTTCAGCATTCTGTCATAATACACTTTACTTTTATTTGCATTAGCTTCCTCGAACGGCTAGTCTCGTCCATTTAATCTGTAACCTAATGTGTGAAACGCAGAGACGAGGGAGGTATATTGCACATCCATGGCAATGTCAAAGATTCCGAAGAAAATGTCTGGACAAACTATGTTTCCCAGTCAATCCAAGAAATCGCTAGATCCGAAGGTATAGTTTCCCAACCTTGTAACAGCATGACTACCTTACATTCTTGCTCTGCTCGACCATGGCTAGCAACTTGGATGGGAAAATTAGATAGCTAATCGAACGTTTTTGCTGTTATCAGGTCACAACTGGGACGTAACAGTAGAACATGTCGAGAGAGTGAAATGGTACGCGCCTCATATTCGGCATCTTGTTGCAGATGTGAGATGCAAAATGATTCAGACATAAAAATCCCCATTTGAAGGTTTCAGAAAAATTGTTGCTGAGGGTTCACCATCTTAAGATTAGAGGGGTGATATATTAATGATGTTATGTGTGAATTGTTTGTAGTTATTAGTAGCATTTTTGGGATTGATGTTTGCATTTTTGTATCTATATACTTGTATACAATTAGTTTGATTTGCATCATTATGTTCAATAAAAAGGAATATTGGATTTGTGGTTGTATACCACTAGTTTTTACTTCACATACAAACCCAACACAATCTCAGATTAGTCCCATGGTTACGAAATCGAAATCGCCTTTGTTAGGACACTTTGCCTTATGTTAGACTTTCCAATGCGAATTCATATTTAGTCAGGTCTCAATGGGTCGGTCCAGGTGGGATGTCAAAAAAGAAAAAAACTAACAAAATACAGGTTGAAATGAGAGAATAAATAAGCACACCCTGTTCTCTTAAATTGCTCAAAAGAACCAAACATAATTTAGATAACAAACTGATCACACTTCAATCTTGCCATCACTCGAAGCACACAGGGCGTTCTTAGCCAATACCTTAATAAAGATAACATAGTTGTGTTCGTTACAAATCCGCGCAGAGATGATGTTGACAACTGGCCACGAGAGGAATATCTTATGAACGATAAGTCTACTCGATCTTCTCACATATATATAAAAAATGCAGCACCAAAAACTATGCGTCCCTATCGCGTAAGCAGCTGAGATTTCCCAGAGATAATCAACTAAATAAGTCTTCGCAAATCATCCCAATTTCTCCACAAATGTTTCTGTCAATGTGCTTCCATTGACAATTTTTGTAGTTGCTACAATTATGTCATATGCCATCCCTTCCTGTAACAGTATAACAGTGTAATTTTTCTTTTGGGTTCCTTTTCCATAGCGTGTTTCCAACGAGAGATGGGAAATTTACATGATTAAGGCTTAGTAGACTGACCTGAGCGCTCAGGAAGCGAAGAGCAGAGATCTCTGCAGATGTCACTCCACCAATGAAAACGACAAGAACCAAAGAACGCCTTCCATCAACAACTCTGGGATATCATCAATGGTATTAGAAAGTTTTTGAAATTCCAAGAGATGATAAAAGATATTTTAAGCTTTACGCTTTCATAAATTAGCATCATGACAAATATAAGGTCCAGCAACTTTTCAAATGCGAAGAGCAAAGACAGAATAGAATAATAAGGTGCAACAAAACAATAACAGCTTAAAGGAGACATAAGGGTTAGGGAGAACTAGTAGTTTCAACAGCATAATGATATAGAGCAGCCATCGCTGGCCACTGGGTGTCCCCTCTAACTTAATTTCTTTTTTTGCGTCTGATCACACTACCCAAGTCCACCATCATTTACCTCGCTTCAATCTCATCCAATTAGAAAAATCATTCAAACAATCGTCTTATCAATATCACTTCAAGTTCACAACCAAACAGACTTTTCTCCATTTAGTAGCTTTTCTGATTTAAGTAATGATGGCATGCATCTAAAAACTACATTTACTTTCTTCTGACTGTTTTATAGGCCAAGAATTGTTACAAGGCCAGTTAGTGGATGTTCTTTCGGTACATACTTGTCTGAGTTATGCAAAGACCCGTTTAATGAGTCCAGCGATGGACTACTGGAAAATCCACCCTGCAGAGAAACAAGCAAAAATAACAGATTAAGAGTTGTATGTCATCATAAGATGATTAACAAAAATGGAAAAATCCATGTGAAGAACAAAACATAAACAGAAAGCTAAAAGTTTACCCTCTTAATATCTGAGTGTGGACCCGGCAGCAACTTCAATATTTCTTCAATAGGTCGCCTGTATATAAAATTTTACAGACGTCATAAATAGTGGACTGTAATAAAGAAATATGTCACTCTGTTCCAAATTACATTTGCTGAGATTGAGGAGTAGACACCCATGCGGTGGACCATGGAGGAAGGAAATCAATTAATAAAACAGTGGTTAGATTTTTAACTGCAAAAAGAGGAATTACTAAACTTTTCTTGCAAAGACTTGATTCATGACTACTTTTCAATGAAACGGAGGCCAACTCTAGGGTTATATAAAATAGAAGTATCTTCTTCCGGTGAATCACAAGGAATCTTGTCAAAATCATTAAAGCAGCCAGATTCATAGAAAACCACTATTTAATCGAATTAGGTATATTAAGACGGGTAACATAACACAGAATCTCTTACGAAAAAGGACTCACCACCCAGATCGAATTGCATGTTGAACCAGGCGAATACTGAGAGGTGCATACCCAGAGAAGACATAGGAGATATCGTTGGGACTGTATTTGTCAGAGATCAAAGTAGATGTTAAAAATGATTGCACTGGTGAGGCAATGATAATAATGACAGCTGTGCAAGAACCCTTTTTAAATCCATGGCCATATTCTTCAAGTTTCAAGAGAGGAAAGAGAACATCTTTTATCAAGCTCAAAATAATATCATACTTAGCAGTATCAGTATCCTCCACTACAAGCCGCAGAGCACGTTTAATTGTTATCCAGTTGCTTTTAGTCTCCTGCAATTGTGAAGAAAGTTAATAGAGAGAATAGTGCGGACAAATTTCACTGATTTAATATTGCAAAATCTTTGATGAAATCCCATGAATGAACCTGTTTTTTAAGTAATCCAGACTTCTCCAAATTATTCAAGGTTGCTATATGCTCAAAACCATAGCTGTGAAGCAGTTCTCGTCTAACAAAAAGTGCAGAAGTTCAATGTCATTTAGAGGTTCATGTGGTGATATTGAAAGGATGGAAGTCATGTCAAGCATAGATAAAACAGCTATACTTGCCTCAAATAGTCAAAATTCTTCTTGGGCAACCCTGAATTTGTTATTGAGAACAAGATGAGAAGACGTAGAACATTAATAAGTGGTTCCTGCTTATGGATCATCTCCTCAATGTACTCAAAGCATCTGCATTTACCCAGTGAGGAAAGAGTAAGCAAATAGAACATGAAAACATTCACCTCGGAAGAAAAGGAAAAGGAAAAGGGTAAAGCCAGACCCCTTCCTACCCTTAGACCCCCTCCCCTCTCTTGCACTTCCAGCTCATATATATCACTTTTTTCTGATCATCCTTTCCTCCAATGGACAACCATTACTTGAAAAGCAAGGAGACGATAAAATCAAAATTTCAAGGAATTCAGTAGTAACAATATTATTTCTCATGAATTCTGCAAATGGCAAGAAAGCTGTTGATTTAAGTGCAAGACATGAGTTGATGGTATTGCAGGCATTTTTCTCTACGTGGTTATTTTCTGTACTGAGTAGCATTTGTTGAGAAAAAATCATCATTTTCTCTCTAGGTTGGTTTGATGTGGACTGGCCAAGAGTGATCTGCAGCTGTATATGCTTGTTTGCCTACTGATCGAATAATAATCATGTTTCTTTACCACATAATAAAAAGAAAAAAAAGGAGAAAGGAGTAATGGAGCACACCCTTGCTCACAAACACACAATAAACTACTACATGGCATCATATCATGCATGCAAAGGATTTTTCTTGCCAACAAAAACTGGACTTGCATTTACAATTCTCCAACATTTGAAGCCAAGCACTTGGTGCAACAGAGACTTCTGAGTACCGTTGAATATTTAAGAGAGAACTGAAAGGTGGATATGGTCTAAAACTACCAAAGTCATCAATCATTAGAATGAAGAGTTTCATTTTACTCACATATCATAGCTTTCAGCCTCGACAAGAGTTTGCTCCATATCAAGTCGGGCAAGGAATGAAGGTTTGGATGTAAACGTAGTTAAATGCTGACCAAGATTTATGTGTCTCTGGAACAGAAAGACAATAATGTTATAACATTGTTAATACCATTATGATCGTTGTAGAATCAAACATTAGAAATAACTCTTACTGTCATTTCCGGCAATGAGTTAAGCTTTTTGACAAAATCCTTCAATTCGGAGACTGTTTGGTTCTGCATATAATATAAAACGTAACACAGAAGTCAATTATTGAACTAGCAAAGCTAAGACATGCACAATTACGATTATTGACTAACCGTGGTCTGCATTTCTGTGTAATCTTGCTTCATGGAAGTTGCTTTTTGACGTAGAACCTGCAATCGCACTGCAAATGACAATTAAAGAAACAGGAGACTAAGGAAAGAAGATGAGCAACTGAATCTTATGATAGGACATGATAGATTGATATGTATGCTGAAGTCGCCTAGACTTTGTTGTTAAAAAAATTGGAGAGAAAATAAATCAACCTGGACAACAACTTCAAAGTTCTGATCCCGTATCTCTTTGAACAATTTGTCACTACAAAGGCAAAGAATTAAAAGTTCAGAACAGAGAAATAAAATATATAAGACGCGGAGAGAAGGTTAAAATAAGAACACTTTCTTTGTTTTAAAAAGAATAAAGACAGTAGTATATTTTCCCAGTGGTCACATCTGACAATATTGATGGACATACAAAGACCTGCAGTGTATATGAGAGGATACCTTATAACAGAAGAAACTGCATGCATAATAATTGAGGGAATTATCATGTCACACATAAAAGAAACATGAAGTATATCACTAGAAATCACACAAGAATTTATTTTTCTCTAAATTTTATGCACCCCACTTGTGGGATTAACCGGGTATGTTGTAAATTTTATACACCCCAATTTACATCATTAATATTTCATCATTATCCTCAAAAGGCATAATGTTCTTTTTTCTTTAGGATGAAAAAGGTAAAGTAACATTCTTGTAACCTGTGAGGCCAAATAACAATTAAACTAGTTTACCTTGAATTAAGGGGAACCTTTATTTTCTTGCCTTCTTGCTGGACACCCATAATAGATGAATCTAGTTCCACAGCACCATTATTGATACCAAGAAACTGCATGAAGCCTATTAGAGACAGCTTTAAAAATATTCACAGCATATATAGTCTGTTTATTGCTCTAGAAGCTGCAGACACATTACACAACCATGAACAGCTGCCTAGACATTATTCTAACAACACAGATCCATAGCAATTCTAAGAATATCAGTTTTACCTCATCCAACAGCCCTTCATATGTTAACTGTGAACACATTGGAGTGATCATATCCACCTGCACAATACCAGGAAAGTCTTTGAACAATAGTGACAAATGGATACAAAGACAACAAGAATATTGCTCCACACAACTCAAGACACACTAACCAAACCAAGTAACTATAGTATTTCCACAACCATGAAGGTTGAAGAAATACAAATAAAACCAAAGCAGTGGAGAGCTTAATTGATCATATGGAAAAGATACAAGGAATGAAACTATACCAAGTAGCAAGATTAGACCTGCGGAACTATTAACTGTTTAAATACGAGGCAATTAAAGAGCAAGTTGAAAGAGTATGATAAGATGAACTTCATCTTTCCAGCATATTCTCTCACCTTTGATTTTATGTCAAAACACTCTCTCTCTCTCTCACACACACGTATATCTTACACAATAGAATGGCAACTACCTATTCTAGAAAGGGCAGCAACAACAATTTGTTCAAAACATAATATGATAAACTAGCATGAACCTTCAACATAATCCTAGAATTAAGTCTCATCTTTACCAAATAACCCATGAGGTGCAATCTTATGTTTTTTATAACTACATTATATAAAATATAATGAGAGAGGAGGAAGGGAAGGGCTGAGTGGAAGAAAGAAGGCGTGCTACCTCTCTGTCCAAAAGTATGATAGTATTTATTTCAGGCACACCCATCTGCTGTAAAAGAGCAAATTGATATTAATTTGTGACAATGTATGGTGCCCACATATTTTTGAAGTAGGGTTTATTCTAGTGGATTTAAGATTTTGAGTTACCTCAGATGTGTTCACTGGTTCTTCCGACTGCATCCGATTTAAAATGTCAGCCACACGAACTGATGCTTTCCCTTTGGCCCTCACATTTGGAATAAGTCCAAAGGAAAACTACATTTCTCAATAACCAAAAAGCTGTTAGAAAATATTTATGCTGAACCTACTTTTCCTAAAAAAAAAAGAATGAAGCCTATTCAAATAGTAGTTAGTTCTATCGAGTAAACATAAAAAGCACCTCAAGTTTGTGGATAGCTTTTGCTATGTGCCACAGGGAGGTAGTGTCACCATCAACTAGGTGCTCCTGTCATATAAATGAAACTATTTTTACATATGCTTATCTTTAAAAAAGGTACAATATTCTTTTCTTTGGATCAAACTGTGAGAAACAGACGTACTTTGTAAGCAACATCAAGTTCAAAGGATAATACATCCTCATCCAGTGGAATCAGATAAAGGGGATACTCGCCTATAGTCAACAAGTGATGAATTTTTTCTTCCTCGAGTATCTGTCAGGATTGCATACAATTGTTAATGAGAAATGCATGCCAAACTAAATCCATAAGAAGTTTATCTTTGATGTTAACAAAAAGGCTAACCTTCTCACATACAACTGCACGACGAGGGACAAAATAAACAAAATACTCCCTTTGAATCCCTTTAGAAATATCATTATGGATGTGTGAGCAAATGAACTTCATCAAGTCAAGCTGGGCTCGGACTAGATAGACTACTTTTGTGCAATCAGTTTGAACTGGTTCCGCATTAAGATGCCGCAATTCAGCCCCATGCTCCTGTTTATAGGTGTGAAAAACACCGAAAAGAAAAATATGTGAAAAAGAATCTAGTTCATGGAATCAACATGTTTTGCACCCAATGTCACAGCAAAATCATTTTTCTTTTTTCCTTAGTGAAGTGTAGAATTTTACAATTCATACAACAGTTCTTTCCCTAGCATCAATTCATTGTCTTAATCATAACCCAAAACAGTGCAGGTGCACTTTAGATTCTGCTGTGCGCAGGATATGGAAAGGGCCAGACCAGAGCCGGCCTGCATTTTCCCAAGAGGTTGTTTCCGATAGATGCTAAAAATAAAAATAAAGGAGATATATCTCCACTCGTCTAGGCTTTGGTAAGGCAAAGTTACCAGGTATATGTGCCAGTGAGATATAATATGTACCCGTGGATTAGTCGAGGCATGCAAGTTGGCTCGGACACCACCAAAAAAGTTAATTAAATAAATAAATTTTAACTCAATAAACTAGGAATCACTATTGGAATTCTTTTGTTTTCCAACAATCAATATTTGACTAGACATAGAAATTATGATTTGATCTAACCCACCATTGTTCTAGAGACAGACAGTACTAAAATTTCAAAAAAGTACAACTAAACCATTGTACTGAGTTTGTAAAATGTGTTGATTTTGAGGTGTTCTCCCACCAAAAAAAAAGTTCCCTTTTTTAAAAAGATTTCATTACTCAATTTTCAAAAACTCAAAAACAATGGAAATATTCAACCCAACAGAAACTTGCAATAACCCCAAAAAAAAAAAAGGAAGTGCAAAAACTCAAAATTTCAGCTCAAACTCAGTAAAGTGAATAATTCATTATAAAGATAGAGAGATAGAATTGCCTTGAGAAGTGAGCTCTGTACAATAAGAGAGAGTGAACCTCCAAGCTTAGGATCAATCACCAAACACTTTTTCCCTCGAATCTGCAACTCCAACCAAAAAATCAATTAAAGTTTCCATTTTTTCAGTTAATATTACGAAAAAAACAGCAGAAAAGCTGAATTTTTTTCCGGAAAATAGGAATGAAACTCACGTTCTTCAGAATCGTAATCAGCTCTTTCTGCGATTGATCTCTGTAAAGTCAATTTTAAGAGAATTGAATCAAATTGGAGATAAAAATTGTGCATAAACATTGAAGTACATTATTATGCATATGTAATTGTACCTTAAAGATTTCAGATTTATCGGAGCATTATCCAAATTCGGAACTTGCGCCATTTTCGATCGATCTCTAGAGCTTTCGCTGTTCAACGATTTGAGTTCTTCTTTAGTGGGGAAAGTTGAATATGGGCCCTTTTGATATGAGCTTTAGTATGTTGGGCCTCAAATGGGCTTTATACAAATAACCGATTAGATTCCGTATTTACGTTTTGTAAGTGACGGTATTGATTATACAACAAAAACAAGGAAAAAGGAAAAACTACAGAATATGACAAACATCAATATACATTTAAAATAAATAGCTACAGTTTAATTTTTTTATGTTATATGGATATAATTACATAATAAATAGCAAAGTTAATTATATATAAATAAATAGAAAGTTATTAAATATTAAATAGGAAAGTTATTATTACACACATAATTAATTATGTGTAGGCACGTTTTATATGATTGGTCCCCATATTTACCCTCATTATACTTTCTCTTTCATCAATATCCCTTTATCACAAATTTTCTATATTTCCCCCACAAATTCCTTCCAATTTAAGATTCTTTTACACAACTCTAGGATCAATTTTTGTGATTTGAATTCATCATTTTCTCCGATGACCTTTCATTTCTCCGATGGTTGTTTAGAGCTTTAGTCTTTTTTATTTTATTTTGTCTTTGCTGTCTTGATACGTTTGGTTCTTCTTCTTTTTCTTTGTTTTGACTTGGGCTTAAACCAAGTCTGTATCATTTCCTTTTGTTTACTACTCTAATAAAATGGACCATTGGTCCTGTCTTTGAGGGGGGGAAATATCTTTTAATTGAATTTTTTTCTCGTTTTTATGAAAATTATATTTGTATACATCTATATTTTCATCTATTTTTATAAGGTTTCAATTGAAGAATTATTTGTTTCTCCATTATAATGGCTATAGTTATTTAAAAAAAAATATGAGAAGAACACGAGCAAAAAGAGATTGAGGTTTGTGTGATTGTCAAATTTGTATATAGTAGAATACTTATATACATATATATTTGTATTGTAATATTAACACAAATTGAAATGGTGATTCGTGAATACAAGTATATCTGGATACATAAGTAATCTATCCAATTTGAAAGGTTGATTAGGCAATACAAGTATAGTTGGATACAATAATACTATAATTTATAAACAAATACCCGAGTTAACACCAAACCTCAATTATTACAGGAAAAATTTGACCAAAAAGAGATTGACGTTTGTTGGCTTTTTCAATTTTTTATACAGTCGCATACCTACACTTTGATACCTACACATTCTATTATTTTTCATTTTTCTTGTTTTTGGCTTGTCCAATGTATCCATCTTTTGTTTAACAACAATGTATTCATATGTATGCTATGTTGGTGTATTCATTTTTGTTTAACAATAGTGTATC
>JAJOOO010036324.1:0-15439 GCA_029582685.1 Solanum piurae
TATATATATATCAATAGCATAATTTAATGTTAATATATGAACAACATCACCTATGGTGAAAAGTAATTCATTTCTTTAAGTTTCTAACTTATCTTTGCGGAATTGTAATCTTCTCCTTTTTTCTGATGCATACATATCATATAGTTGTTGTCTAATGAAAGTATCTGGTATATTATGAAAGTTTTATCGTGATATAAATATTAAATTTTTTCAATAAAAAAAACTGATTGATGAATAAAATTTAAAGTATTATTTATAGAATCTTTAATTTTATTTAAGATCATTTTATGATCAATCTCTATTTTCTTATCTATTTTTATATAGCTAGCAAGAAGTGTATCTTGTGACATAACGTTTTCCTAGATTATAATGAACACAAAATAACAGGAAATTCATACTTAAAATTTTTATACTCAATATAAATACATATAAAAAAGAAATAATATATGGAACACAATTCATAGCCAATAAAGAAGGAAGACGAAAATATATGTTCATGCTATATTCAGTCTAGTGTTCCATTTGATTGAAATCTCTTTTCAACAATACTTTATTTTCTCCATTCATTTTTACTTACAATTCTATTTTAAAAAAATATTATCATGGCTATATTATCATATTATAAGTAAAAGTGAAAATCTATTTTTGAAATAATGGACTTAACATCAAAAGTAATAATTCAATGGACTACATTGATGCCCGTTATTTTAGAAAAATTAGGAAGAAACTCCTTCGTTTGAGGGTAAAAGAATAAAAAATGGAAAAATAAAGAAGATCGTGTGCCTTTTTTGTATTTGTTTATTATTACTGTCTCTACCACAACTTGATCTATTAATTTTATTAGAAAAAATAATTCACAATGTGTGTATTCGTCACTATTCACTCATTATGTGAACACTAATTATAAAATTATTTCGCCAATGAAAACACAAAAGAAATTAATTGAAGAAACAAAACAAAAAAAAATGAAAACTCTGGCGCACTATATATAGAATTTTTTGTGTGAAACAAAGCACTTTTAATTGCACATTTCTCGGATCTTTTTTTTTCTTATTTAATAGAAAGCAAATACCTAAATTTTCATGCTATAAACTTCGGCGAACCATATCAACGGATTGGGAATTAATCATTTATGAAATTTTTTAATGATCTCAAATTGTCGCATAAAAGAAATCTCCAAGAATTTATAAGAAGTGAATGGTTGTGATTAATGACCGAAGCAACATGAAGGTTGAAATAGTTGTGACTATTTGTAGTAAATAAGTGTTTTTTTTAACAAATAAAATATGTAGGTTAACTAAAGGGTATAAATTTTCTAAAATGATATAAATAATATTGAAGTATGTATGTGATGAAAATCATAATAGGAAATTACGAGTGTGAATTGATGAATGATTTTTTACAATTTGTTCACCAACTCTTTCTTATGTGGTACCTCAAATTTCATTGAATTTTGACATTAATCAATTGTTGCAAATAACATTTGATATTTTTTTTAAAGAAGAAGAGTAGAAAACTTTAAAAATCATAGATTAAAATTTAGAGGAAACATCCTCTATTAATAGCTAGGAAATAGTAGTATGAATCAATACCTTAATAGAAAAATCACAACCTTTCGAAAAATTCATTGCTCATCGGAAAAGTCACAACCCTTTAAAAAAGTCACAACTCATCGGAAAAAGAACAACCCTTTGAAAAATCACAACCCTTCGAAAAAGTCGCAACACATCGGAAATGTCACAACCCCTCAAAAAAGTCACAATCCTTCGAAAAAGTCACAACTCTTTAATGTGAAAAGGTATCTACTTTTAACATAATACAATTAATTAAATAAATATATAAAATAATTTGAGTATTTTTATTTGGGGGTATTATAGTAATTCAACATTGAAGTTTGGGAGTTCATGTTTTTAAGGTAGTATAGATAGATATATATCAAATCAGTGTTTTAAAAGACTCTATTGGGATTTGCCTCGGTGTTCGCCCGGGGCAGGCTCTAGCAAAACGCCCAGAGACTCAAGTGTGGGGCTTAGTTCTGTAAGGCACTAAGGCTTACGCCCTAAGCACGCCCAACGTTCAAGGCTCACCTAACAGATCTTACACAAATTTATGTGTTAAATTCTTTAGTTAACATTGTTGACCCTCATAATTCTTGAATAAATGAATACTTAATACTCCCTCCGTCCCATTTTATATGAGGTAGTTTGACTCGGCACGGAGTTTAAGAAAGAAAGGAAGACTTTTAAAACTTGTGGTCCAAAATGAATGATAGAAATTTGTGTGGTTGTAAATCATTTCATTAAGGGTAAAAAAGACATTTTATAGTCAAATTGTTACTTAAAATAGAAATGTGTCATTCTTTTTGGGACTGACTAAAAAGAAAAGTAAGTCACATAAACTGGGACAAAGGGAGTAGTTTTTTAATCTATAGAAATAAGAAGATCGAGAGTAACTCAAATAACAAGTTGTAGTATCCTATAATTACGATTTGGTAAATTGTGAGGGTGATCATATACTACGCAACATTTCTATTAAAACTACATAGCGAAATTTTACTTTTTTACTTATCATTGGTCTTCATGTTTTTGTAATATGCATCAAAATTATCATATTTTATTTAGCTATTTGAAAGTAACTTTATTTTTATTCATGATGGAGTGATGTTTTTATTATAATACTAGTAAGTTTTATTGATTATTTTCTTTTAGAAGGTAAATTGTATAGTATGATAATAATATATTTTTAGAAATAACGATTATTTATACTTGTATAATCATGTTAGAAGTTTTATTTCCTATGAGTTCCTTGATCATGCTTGTAATTATTTCAAACTATTGATGTATTTTTATAATTTTGTGTTATTGTTATATTATGTATTGTAAATAAAAAATTTAAAGATCCATAGGGCTTACACCTCGCCCTATGCTAAGTAAAACGCTTTGCCTCACGCCCCGCCTTTTAAAACACTGTATCAGATCCTAATTTTTAATTTGGTGTAACACTCATTTCGTATCACTATTCACATGGATTTCAAATTTCAAATTTCAAATTCTTAATTTTTTAAAAACAAATAAAGCTCGAAAATATAGCTAAATTATCTCTTTTGAGTTTTGTTATTTGAAAAACATTGTCGCGTGACATTCCATATGGATAAAAAATATTTTATTTTGACAAAAATTAAAACTAAATTATTTTCTAAAAAAAATTAAAAATATTTTTCTTAACTGTCTATCTCCGCTCAACGATGTAGTTAGATAGCTAATTGGAGTAGGCGATTAGAGGTCAGGAGACCATGATCATAAAATCAACCCGTAAATCAGTAGTTTGATAACTGTAGTGAATTCATGCATGAGATGTGATATATGAAACCCTATACATGTCGCAGCCCTGGAATTGTCCCAATCACTGTAAGTAATTATATTATTTCATTCGTACATTCTTTCCTTTACAAATAAAAATCAAATTCCTTTGGCACTCTTAAATAAATAATTAGACTATTATAATTTAGTAAATAGTTAATTGACAAGTCCTTTGGGTTCGATAATTCGGTTCTTTTAAGAGCCACTATATTACTTGCGCGACCACATACAAACTTGTGTGTGCAATTAGAAGCAACATAGCTTACATGGTTTATATCGGTTTTAGTATATCCCAAAGTTCAGTCTTTCAGATTATTGCTTTGACCTTGTATTCAATTATTTTAGTTTCAATATCTATCAGTTGCATGTTTTACTACTTGGTCAATGCATCAGTTTTGTATTTCAATTCCATATTCAGTTTAGCATGTCAACCTCACCATGTCCAGCTATACATATTATCGGTCATATCTTACATACTCAATACATTCAAAGTACTGATTACATACCTCATTTGCCTACATTTTCAATGTGATGTAGATTTAGGATCCTAGTCAGTTAGATCGCAGCTTCCATCCAGATTTTCTTATTTCGACCATTCAAGTTAGTTTGTAGTTCTAGTATGTTATATCTATTCACATGTATTGATTAAGGGAAGCATGGGTCATATCCCGACTAACTTTAATCAGTATTAGTAGAGACTTCATAGAATGTCAATTAGAATTGTTGTATTCAGTCTATTATATTCCAGATTCTTTTCAGATTATAGTTGTTGTATATAAAACTTTGTTCAAAAATATATTGAACTAGTATTTCATAATTATGCTTTCGCTCAATCATTTTAGTTCCTTTACCTATTCATATTTAGTTGCTCGCGACTATGCTAGTAACAAGGGTTAGCATGCGGTCACTAGTGACTCTAAGCACCGTGTTACGACTAGAGGTAGTCTCGAATCGTGACATCTTGGAAGGTTTGCATCCAAAAAATCTACGACCTGAGTTCAGTAGAATCCTCAAAATTCTCAGACGTCAATAATCACCACAAGTACATATATCGATTTCCTCAATATTCTCTAAATTTTGTGATATATCTAACAAAAAAGATGAATGAAGATACAATAGAAATATGAGTAAAGAGAGACATACGAAGAAAAAAAATAAGAGAGAAAGAAGATGATCGACAATGACAAAAATTGAGGATATAGGATTTATAAACTATAAGAGAATGTAAGTGTTGGGGAAAATTAACGTAAAACACACACAAACCCATTTTATGTGAATAAAAAAAAATGTATCATGTCGATAAAAAGTGCTTAAGTGGCTCAAATGTTGGATGCTAGAGATATTCAATAGGTGAAAAACCTAATTGAAGTGTCCAAGCGGAAGGGTCATCGATAACTTGAACCATCTAATTTTTACAAGAATTTCAAGTAGGAAAAAGGATTAACTTCAAGTTCAATGTGGTCATTCAAGTGCAGACAATTTGTCGAGATATTGTAAGTTTTTAGACGCTTCCCTTCCCCATTTTAAGGTTGGAGAAGTACACTCTTTAGGTTTCTCAAAATGGGCGAAAAAGTCGGTATGTTACGTTCCCGAAATAGAGAAAATGAAAAATTACTTTCACCACAGTTTTAACATATCTATTTCTTACCTAGAAACGAGCAAAGAGAGAAAATTCGGCAGAGAATCAGATAGGAAAACTGCAGGTCATTTACAAGTTAGACGGCATTATTTATGCAGGACCAAATTGTTTATGAACTAGGAGAACTAGTTTCCATCACAAGTTATGTTCAAGCATACATGATATCACATTGTACGAGTCACCAGATTTACAGTCTCCTAGGCTCCTACTCTAATTTCACAATTTAACAAAACAAATTGCCAAATCAAGCAAATTTTTCTGGTCCAGAATATTTGAAGACCAAGAGATAAAGGATGATTCACGCAAGCCACTAGATATTTTTGGCTCTTGAGCATTCTTGTACAATCCTGCAAGGGGAAATATCCATTAGGCAATTAACATACTTCATGTTTAGATGTATGCTCTTCTCAATCTTCTCCTAACAAAACCATAAATAATAAAGACAAACAACATTCCTAAACTTATTATTCATGGTACAACTTTGGTCTCTGATATATGTCAAACAAAAGATATCCTAACTAATCATGATTAAGAAAAGAACACTACTTAATGGAACACAAAGAATCGAACAACAGCTGTCAGCCGCCTAACAATCACTTTAATGAAGCTTGTTGCTTACTTGGGTACAACAGCAGATGCAAAAAAACTTAAGCAGCTAGAGAACCAATTTGATCAAGTGTTGTGTTCGGGTCTAATGCTTTCAGCTTCAGCAGACTACTGACAGCAAATAACTCCTATGATGCAGTCATATTCTGATACCGCAGCTTCACCAGTTCCTGACTGCACAAATTATGTACCCTTCCTTTCCACAAGGTATATGCTCCCAAAATCTCTTCTATTTTCGTTGACAACTGTAATTTTTTGAGAGCCAACTGGTGCAGTGTCTGAAGTTCGGTGGATAATGGACCTGTACCTTAAACCTTCTCCACTTAAATACTAGGATTTTGCTTGTGGCAAAGTTCAAACTTGTGACGTGCACGTGATCCACACATCCCACATTGTGCTCTTACCAATAGACGAAAGCCCTGAGGACTTCCCCAATTCCTCCTTTGAGGTTCCTCATAATTCTTGGTAAAAAGGAATTCCCACAACACAAGAATATCCGATTGGCTGTACGAAAGAATCAATTTATAAACATCCACTCGAAAGCAACTGTCTTTTCTCTGTAAAAGCAAAGGTCGAGGTCATATTGACTGCAGTTGTAACAGCTCATTAAGGATTATGACTGGCTTAAAGACTTCCAAGTAGTTGGAATCATCTAGTTATTATTGCTGAACAGAAGATATATGCATGCAATGTGCAGCAGAAGGCTCAGCAGAGACAATCTGTTGGTCCAGACAAAATCCGTTTGACCAGATTTCACCTATAGCATGGGTATTTTGTCTTTGAAATCTTTAGAGCCTAAAAAAGTTGGACACACCAGTTAGTTTCAAAATAACCAAAAGCCTAAGATTTAGTGTTGTCCTTCAGAATTTTAGAGTAAGACGGAGAGAGGGAGACATTGAAACTGCACAACTTGATTTCTCTCTGAAGTTATTAGGGGTTAAACAGTGTGTACGCATGTTCCAAAGTAGAAAATAATGCACAGATTACTAGAATACAACCTCCCTAATTGATGATATATAATAGATATATTATGCATTCCCTGACCTAATTCATAAATTATAGAATATTTACAAATATCTTAGACAAAATAAAAGAAAGCCACTATATAAGTATTAAACAACGAGAAGGAAACGGGACCAAAATAACTTAGTTCAAGTGAGTAAATAAAATAAGAAACTTTCTAAGAAGACAAGTCAAAAGACCAAACTGCTTTCTTGAAGAAAGTACTGCTTCATCCCACATTTGTCTTCAGTCTGCTAGACAAGTGACAGGTTAGAAAATGCAATGTCTGTGGACTGAGCAAATTTCTCAAAACAAAAACACATTAAGCCAAACCCTATTCAGCCTACATATGCATTTGCTTTGGTCCTGTGGAATAGTGACAGATTGGAAACACACTTTTTGGGACTGCGAACGAATTTTCTCCGCATTGATACTCCCACCCAACTTCAAAGGAACTATTACTCTCCATCCCATTTTCTGTGGAGGCGTTTGATTGGGTACAAGGTGTTAAGAAAGAAATAAAGACTTTCGAAACTTGTTTTAAAATGAGATTTCTATGGCTATAAAATTATTTCATTAAGAGTAAAATAAATGAAAACATTAAAGTTAAATTACTTCTAATATAGAAAGGTGTCATTTTTTTGGGACAAACTAAAAAGGAAAGTATGTCATATAAAATGGGACAAAGGAGTAAGATTTCGTGTGTGCTTGTGCACATGTGTTCATCATCGTTGGAAGGCACTCTCAATCAAAACCACAAAAAGATGGGAGTTACAGGAATTCAAAACACCGACCATACTGATCTTTGGATTTTATACCTATCACTCATGTTGATAGTTTCTATCAGAGATTTGCAAAGCTCCCCACCGAATGATAAAAAAAAGTTGTTTCCAAACAGGTTGATGGCATTTATTAAAAGGAAACAAATAGATGCAATGTTCATAGCAAATGCTTAGACAGATTGGGGGGAGCAGGTATAACGTGCAAACTCGACATTAGAAAAACATGACTATGTAAGTTGTGTTTTTCTGCTCAAACAATTATTTGAAATGGGAAATTGGAAAGAAATGATTAAACTGGATAAGTCATCGGATCAGCAGAGTCAAATACAATTATGAATGTTACGGAACATGAGTCATGTATCTGAGCTGCTAGAATGTCAAAACAACAAATGAAGGAACATGGACATGAGAGCATTGTGAGCCAGTCGAAAGATCTAACATCATGAGATGGAAGTTGGGGAACAATGCGCTTTTTCAGTCAAGTCCTTTTATGAAAACTTTTGGTGAGAGCAGAGGAGGTTTTTCCTGTAAAACCAATTTGGATTCCTAAGGTGCCAAGAAAGGTGTGTTTTTTCACACGATAAGCTGCTATAGGGTGATTTTGACGGCGGAAAACATTAGGAAAAGGAAAGTTGTTTCTATCAGCTGGTGTTACTTATGCAAGGAGGCAGGCGAAGATGTAGATCATCTTCTACTACACTGCAGTCTGGTCATGAGACTGGTGGAATATGTTCAGTTAATTTAATATGTCTGGGATGATGCCAAAGTGAAGGATTTGTTGTTTTGCTGGAAAGCTGGAAGAAGCAGGAGGAAGAACAAGCATGGAATGTTGTTCCACTGGCTTTGACGTGGATCATTTTGAGAGAGAGAAATAAGTGGGCTTTTGAAGGGCTAGAATTGTTTATAAAGGACCAAATTGTTTATGAACAAGGAGAACTAGTTTCCATCACAAGTTATGTTCAAGCATACATGATACCACATTGTACGAGTCACAAGATTTACAGTCTCCTAGACTCCTACTCTAATTTCACAATTTAACAAAACAAATAGCCAAATACATGCTCTTCTCAATCTTCTCCTAACAAAACCATAAATAATAAAGACAAACAACATTCCTAAACTTATTATTCATGGTACAACTTTGGTCTATGATATATGACAAACAAAAGATATCCTAACTAATCATGATTAAGAAAAAATCACTACTTAAGGGAACACAAAGAATCGAACAACAGTTGTCGGTTGCCTAACAATAACTTTAATGAAGCTTGTTGCTTACTTGGATACAACAGCAGATGCAAAAAACTCATGCAGCTAGAGAAGCAATTTGATCAAGTGACGTGTTCGGGTCTAATGCTTTCAGCTTCAGCAGACTACTGACAACAAATAACTCCTATGATGCAGTCACTTTCTAATACCCCAGCTTCACCAGTTCCTGACTGCACAAATTCTGTACCTTTCCTTTTCACAAGGTATATGGCTATATGCTCCCAAAATCTCTTCTATATTTGTTGACAACTGAAATTTTTTGAGAGCCAACTGGTGCAGAGTCTGAAGTTCGGTATGGACCTGTACCTTAACCCTTCTCCACTTAAATACTAGGATTTTGCCTACAGCAGAGTTCGAACTTGTGGCGTGCACCTAATCCACACATCACACATTGTGGTCTTACCAATAGACGAAAGCCCTGAGGACTTCCCCAATTCTTCCTTTGAGGGTCCAAAACCTCTGAGGTTCCACATAATTCTTGGTAGAAAGGAATTCCCACAACACAAGAATATCCAATTGGCTGTACGAAAGAATCAATTTATAAACATCTGGTTGAAAGCATCTGTCTTTTCTCTGTAAAATCAAAGGTCGAGGTCATATTGACTGCAGTGGTAACAGTTTATTAAGGATTATAACTGGCTTGAAGACTTCCAAGTAGCTGGAATCATCTAGCTATTATTGTTGAACAGAAGATATATGCATGTAATGTGCAGCAGAAGGCCTAGCAGAGACAATCTGTTGGTTCAGACAAAATCCATTTGACCAGATTTCACCTATAGCACAGGTAGTTTGTCTTTGAAATCTTTAGAGCCTGAAAAAATTGGACACAACAGTTTGTTTCAAAATAACCAAAACCCTGGGATCTAGTGTTATCCTTCAGAATTTTAGAGTAAGACAGAGAGGGAGACACATTCAGAATGCACAACTTGATTTCTCTCTGAAGCAATTAGGGGTTAAAAGTGTGCACATGTTCCAAATAGAAAACAATGCACAGATTACTAGAATAAACCTCCCTAATTGATTATAATATATATATTGTGTATTCCATGATCTAATTCGTAAATTATAGAATATTTACAAATATCTTAGACAAAATTAATGAAAGCCACTATATAAGTATTTATCAACAAGCAGGAAACGGGGCCAAAATAACTTAGCTCAATTAGTAATTAAAATAAGAAACTTTCTAAAGAAGACAAGCCAAAAGACCAAACTGTCTACTTGCAGAAAGCACTGTTTCATCCCACATTTGTCTTCAACTGGTCTGCTAGACAAGTGGCAGGTTAGAAAATGCAATGTCTAGGGACTGAACAAATTTCTCAAACAATAACACACTAACCCAAACCCTATTCGGGCCTACATATGCATTTGCTTTGATCCCGTGGAGAAACGACAAATTGGAAACACACTGTTTGGGACTGCAAACGAATTTTCTCCGCATTGATACTCCCACCTAACTTCAAAGGAAATATTACACTCCATCCCATTTTCTGTGGAGGTGTTTCACTGGGTACAAGGTGTTAAAAAAGAAATAAAGACTTTCGAAACTTGTTTATTTAAAACAAAATTTCTATGGCTATAAAATCCTTTCATTAAGAGTAAAATAAATGAAAACATTAAAGTTAAATTACTTCTAAAATAGAAAGGTGTCATTTTTGGGGACAAACTAAAATGGGAAGTATGTCATATAAAATGGGACAAAGGAACAAGATTTTATGTGTGCTTGTGCACATGTGTTCATCATCGTTGGAAGGCACTCTCAATCAAAACCACAAAAAGATGGGAGTTACAGGAATTCAAAACACAGACCATAATGATCTTTTGATTTTAGACCTATCACTCATGTTGATAGTTTCTATAAGATATTTGCAAAGCTCCCCATCGAATGATTAAAAAAAGTTGTTTCCAAACAGGTTGATGGCATTTATTAAAAGGAGACAAATTATAGATGCAGTGCTCATAGAAATGAATGATTAGACAGATTGGGGGGGAACATGTATAACGTGCAAACTCGACATTAGAAAAACATGACTATGTAAGTTGGGTTTTTCAGCTCAAACAATTCTTTGAAATGGAAAATTGGAAGGAAATGATTAAACTGGATAAGTCATCGAATCAACAGAGTCAAATGCAATTATGAATGTTAAGGAACATGAGTCATGTATCTGAGCTGCTAGAATGTCGAAACGACAAATGAAGGAACAGGGACTTGAGAGCATTGTGAGCCAGTCGAAAGATCTGACACCATGAGATGGAAGTTGGGGAACAATGCGCTTTTTCAGTCAAATCCTTTTATGAAAACTTTTGGTGAGAGCAGAGGAGGTTTTTCCTGTAAAGACAATTTGGATTCCTATGGTGCCAAGAAAGGTGTGCTTTTTCACACGATAAACTGCTATATGGGTGATTTTGACGGCGGAAAACATTAGGAAAAGGAAAGTTATTTCTATCAGCTGGTGTTACTTATGCAAGGAGGCAGGCGAAGATGTAGATCATCTTCTACTACACTGCAGTCTGGTCATGAGACTGGTGGAATATCTTCAAGTAATTTAATATGTCTGGGATGATGCCAAAGTGAAGGATTTGTTGTTTTGCTGGAAAGCTGGAAGAAGCAGGAGGAAGAATAGGCATGGAATGTTGTTCCTCTGGTTTTGATGGGGATCATTTGGCGAGAGAGAAATAAGAGGGCTTTTGCAGGGCTAGAATTAAGTTTTGGGCAGTTAAGGAGTAGTCTCTCATCCCTTATTTATTTTTGGTGCACCCATGTAGTTCCAGATTGTATAGAGGATTGAATGTTTTTGTAGAGAACCATATCTTTTTATAGTTTCTTGTTTTAGGTATATTGCCAATTTTTGGCCTTTGATTTATGAAATGAAAATGTTTACCTAATCAAAAAAAAAGAAGAGAAAGAAACAAGCAGTTGAGGAAAAGTTGGCACAATATCCCAGCCCATAATAGTGCTTTTGAAATAAATAGAACTTACCTTACTGATCAGAAAAATGAGTGAAGTAAAAAGCAGGGAAACACCGTATGAACATGGCAAGAAGTTGCTTTCCGTTTTATTTTATTTTTTACAAGTAACATAAGACTTTATTGATGTAAAGGAGTTGCATTTAAGTAATGCCTTTCGAATTGCAGCAAGGCATCAAATATGAAAAAGAAATAAGGGATCCATAGCCACAAACTAGAATTTTTGGGATAAAATGATGGGGAATACCAAAGATCAAATGAATGGAAAGCAATCCTATGACGTCAACTTGCCAATCCAAACTACACGCAAAAGGTATGGTAGGGGTGGAACTATCCCTCGAGGAAAGGTGCCACTTGTTAGACCCTCACAGAAGTAGTATAAGAAGTAAAATGGTTGCATTGCTTTGCATCACCTGATAAATTTTGAGCTAGGCCAGTCACTTGCTGCCTGGATAGATTTAAATCCAGCTCTGCCAAGCCATTCGCCTGAAATAGTTTAATTTCCAATGCACATTCCATGTTGAAATGGGAAAAGCCATTTGGTGATTCACCTACATTTACAAGTTGGCCAATTCTATAACTGAGGAACTAAGAAGAATAAGCATCCATTATCCCAGTGTAGTCTGATCTCCATTCCAACCTGAAGTTTCTTCCCTCTAATGATTTTCCCCCATTTTCCAATGAGATTATAGTAACTCCCCCGCCATCTCAACTTCATCAAATAGGTATCACCAGTGTTATCATCTCGAGCATTAATATTCATCTGATGTTCATTTCTCAGTTGTTCTCTGGCTTGCTGTGACCAGTAAAAAAGAATATGATCTTCAACAGCCTTACCGGGTAAAGTAAGAAATGGATGATTGGTATCCACATCAGACAATGTAAGTGCCTTCTTAATAGGCCAGTTATCCATTGTCGAGGCTGTGGCAACATACTGCTCCTGGGGAACTGAGAAAAATAAGCATTTATTTGCCCAGCGCAATCTGATCTCTTTCCCAACACCAAGTCCCTTCTGCCGAATTATTGCTCCCCATTTCCCAATAAGGTTACAGTAATTCCCCCTCCACTTAAATTTCATTATATAACCTTCGCCAGTATCATAATCTCGGGAATTTACATTCACATGCTCCTCCTTTCTCAGCTGTTCTTGTTGCTGAGGTGTCCAATGCACAAGGATATGATCCTCAACTAATCGACGGGGCAGAGAGAGAAATGGATGATTGGTGTCCACATCAGAGAGCATCAAGATCTTCTTAATGGGCCAATGGTCCTGCACTACTGGTGCTGCAACCATCCGAATTGGTGGGACTGCAACAATCTGCTGCTGTGGGACCGAGAAGTGCAAGCA
This sequence comes from Solanum piurae, assembly GCA_029582685.1. Lineage (NCBI taxonomy): Eukaryota > Viridiplantae > Streptophyta > Magnoliopsida > Solanales > Solanaceae > Solanum > Solanum piurae. Next base: position 12,973 of record JAJOOO010036324.1, read on the forward strand.
CCCATTTTCCCAACGTATTTTAATCTCTTTCCCTACATCAAGTCCTTTCCCTCGTACAACTCTGCCCCACTTACCAATCAGATTGTAATAGCTTCCCCGCCATTTTAACTTCATGACATACATCTCACCTGTATCATCATCTCGGGCATTAAAATCTACTTTGCCTTGGACTCTCAAATGCTCATGTTGTTCTGTTGTCATATGCAACACAATGTGGTTCTCCACTTGTTGCCGAGACAAAGTGAGGAATGGATGAGTGATATCTACATCAGACAATGTCAGAGCTTTTTTGATAGGCCAATAATCCTGCATTTGGGGTACACAGCTGTAGATCGCTGCTCTTTTCATTCCTATAACAACCACATATAAGAATCAAATTATAATATTAAAAAATTATCAACAACAACCTAAATTGCAAGGCTAATAACACAAATAAATCTGATGAGCAACATTTCAATCAAGTATACCCTTAACCCAAACTAGTTAGGGAATTTAGAGGATTTACCTTAATTAAACAACTTTTACACTAGTAGTCAGCCTACCACACCCTCCTTTACTCCCCTCAAAATTTAAGCTAGTACGTGAATAGATTCAAACATACATCACGCTAACGACAAAATCATTTTGTACGAAAACTCTCACTTGATCATTAATTTAACATAGTAACAAGACAAAGAATATATGGACAAACTTAAAATCAATTACTAATTGTTTCAGACATAGTTAAAAAATAGATAACTGGAAAAGAAACATTTCTGTTTCAGACAAGAAAAGCTCACTGCTTTGAGACCAAAACCCAGTACAGCTACTCCTACTACTACCAGCACTAAGCCTTAATTCCAAACTCATTGGGTCTGATATGTAAATCCTCAATACCCATTCAAATCTAACACCGAACATGCCCCAAAAAAAAAACTTATGAAAATATATAAAGTCAATGATAAGAATCTTGTTTTGCTACATTAATCAATTCATAAAGGCATCAGCTTTGATACTTAGCCCAGAAAAACAAAGGTGATTCTAACTTGTTACCAAAGTGGCACTATGCTGAAGAAAACAAAACACGTTGGGTAGCTGAGAAAGAGATAGTTATTCGGGATGAGGTTAAGTGTGTGTATATATATATATTAGAGGAAAAGTGAATCTTGGATCACAAGGGTTTGGAGGGCCAACAAGAAATAGTATGATGAACAACACATTTGATGAGAAGGAAAAACATGTGAGTAGTAGTTTGAATTGGGAGAAAAATAGAGGTAAGAAGGCAAATTGTCATGTCTTGATGATTGTGAATGGTGAATGATGGATGCTTTGTGTGAAAGAAGAAACAACAAAAGAGGGTCATTGGCCGACCCAATTGGTGTGATTAGGTATTTTACACAAAATACCTCCATTCTACTACTCTTCTTCAACTTTAGTTGTTGGGTCCTTCAAAAAAAAATTATTTCTTCTTTTTATAAACAAATAAATAAGTAAAAACAAATCAATTATTTACTAAAATCTTAGCGGTTTAGCTGATTGACAATTCCTTCCCCATTACTTCTTTTCCTATCCTAATTTTTCTTTAAAAAAAGATATATTGTTTGGACAAATTTTATTTTGAAATCAACATTTTTGTTTATAATTCAAAATTAAATATTCAAATAAAATTTCAACTTAAAATTAATCTGATTTTACATTAGTAATTTTTAATCATGTCCAAACGAGTCCTTAGTTTCTATTATCTTGTGGAAGTTTTTCATTTTGAACTAGTCATGACAATTGACAAGTAAATACATGTGTTATGACATCGCTTTTTTTTCTCTCAAAATTGTCTTTATGGGTCTCGTAGTATGAGAAAAATAAATAAAAGCCCCCCTCCCCACTCTCTTCAGTCTTTGTAATTTCTTCTTCGTTGTCGTCCTTTTCCATCACCCCTATTTGAGACTTTTCCAGTATTCCCCTCCTACCAACTTATAAAAAATCCACATACAGAAATTGATCTCATAATTTAGTTTTTCTCAATGATTTTAGAATCAATTTCGATAATATCAAGATTCAAATCGTCGTGACCAGCAACCAGACCAATCCTCCTATGAGTGAACCTGTCACAACCTAAGGTAGCCCCTAGGTGTAACATGGCGTATAGGACTCTGAGAGGCCCCATACAAGTCACTTAGCATTCATCATACAAGATGTATTCATGTTCATAGTTTCATAGTCATGATATTTCAGATATTTCATATATCATGGATAACCAAGAGTCAAAGGTATATTGTTCAATAAATATGCCGAATTAATTTCATATATTCCTGAATATCATATATATGATTGAATAAATTTATGTGAACTAATTTCATATATTCCTGAATATCATATATATGATTGAATAAATTTATGTTAGTTATTATGTATTAGAATTATTTGAAGTCATGATTTCTAGTTTATTAGCACACTGGAAACAGGGAGAAAACTTCTATACTATGCCATC
>JAJOOO010036325.1:0-15164 GCA_029582685.1 Solanum piurae
CCCCCCCCCCCCCCCCCCCCCCCCCCCCCCCCCCCCCCCCCCCCCCCCCCCCCCCCCCCCCCCCCCCCCCCCCCCCCCCCCCCCCCCCCCCCCAAGCCGGCAAGAAAAGGACAAAATAAAATTAATTTTTTTTTTAAAGAAGAAGATTTTATATTATTTCTTTTTGAATAGGGAAGGACAAGGTATGGTGTAGGGTAAGAAAAAAAATTGTAATTTAGGGTTGGATGAGAGTTTTGGGAAATGTTTGTCTTAATTTATGAAGGAAAGTCACTTTCCTTAAATTTAAGAAAAATAAGTTGATCTGGAAAATATTTTGCAAAATATTTATGTCACGCCCCGAGCCTACATCCTGGACGTGGCCGGCACTCGAAGACATTGTTGGCCCCAAGCGAACCCTTGGCCTGGCTTACTTACTCAGCGGAAGACTTAAACATAAGAAAAATAACTCATGCAATATCTTAAGGGAAAATAACTTACCTTGACTTTACTCAACTCCTGAATACTTAACTCAAATGCAGTGTAAAACAACAATAATAGTGTAATTTATACAAAATATTTAGAATAGTAAATATCAACTCAATTTGTTAAAGAAAAGCAATAACAAACTCAACTTTACTCATATAATAAAGTAATACAGTTTCTGTGGGAGATTCTCTAACCGACAGCTACCACTATGAGCCTAAATGGTGATACAACGTTTTGCCCACTCTGCCAAAACTGTCCTATACTTTGCCGTCATATAGAACGCCTTAACTAAGTGGATCCACTAGTCTATGCTAAAAAGCACTTAAGGAGTCATCTAAAAAGTATGATCCTTTACTACCATGATAGCTACATGGTTTATGGAGACGTTGAATTATCTAAACTCAAACTCGTCCCCATATCGGTGCTCAATATTACTCCTAAAATATACTTAGCTCATATGTTTGTAAAAACAAAACTCTTTCTTTGGTTTGAGATAATTACTCAAAACTTAGGTTAAAAGTTCTCTTGGAAATCTCAGTTTCCATTTTTGTTCAAATGTGAAAACATTTTAAACTCTTGGGAATACTTAGTTCCCGTATAATCTTTGAAGAATGAACTTTACTCTTACTCTTTACTGAAAACTAGCTCAAAGGCTCTTTTGGAAATCTCAGTTTCCTTTCTTGTTTAAATGTGAAAACATTTACTCTTTGGGAATACATAGTCCCGATATACTCTATTGAAGAAATGACTTCAATCTTTACTCTTTACTCAACTCAAAACTTAAATCTTAAAACAAAGTTAAAACATTTGTAAAAGACTTTTGAAAGACTCTATGAACTTCTCTTGACTTGACTCTTAACTTTCCTTGAATTTGAATTTATGGATTCAAGGATCGTGATTTGTGATAGGAAAGATCTCATGATGTTTATGAATGATTTTAGATAGTTAATCATGGGAAACGATCAAGAAATCACTGCTGGAAAATTTGTTCGCGACGCAGAGGTGTATATAAATTTTGGTCGCAAAATAACTTTTGAGGCAGAACGGTCCGTGACCGCTCCGCTCCGCGAAGAGATTTTCTTCAAATCTGAGGAGTAGGTCCGCGACGCGACTCCACTGCCCAGATTCACCTGACCTTTTTCTTTTTCGATTTTCCAATCCCAAATTGCCTAAACTCGACTATTTTCTCAAATTCTCTTTAGATTCAGATACCCAACATATGTATCTATGAACCTAATTCAAAGCAACTCTATAATTCGACGTAAATGTCTCAGAAACATCTTAATATCATCCCAATTCAAGAACGACATCAAATTCAAGAATACATATCAAGAATATCAAACTTGCAACCTTTTTAGGACAAATTCATACTGAAATAAACATGTTTGGCACGTGGGTGAACTGTAATGACCCAAACCGTAGTTAGTTGGGCAAAATGAAAATTCATGAAAATTCTGGGCCACTGTCCCGCAAGAGCGGGCAAGAAGCCGCTAGGAGAGCAGCGCCAGGCGGGATAAGTTGGCGCCAGAGCGGGATAGGTGAGATAGAACGTAAATAACGTGAAATCCTATTTTCTCCTTTTTCTTAAAATACCTAGATTAGTCGTAAAACACCCTAGAAACCCCCAAAAAGTTTCTCTAAGCTTGGAAAAGAATGAGAGAGAGATTTCTAACGTAAGGAGTGTGGATTTTGGCCAAGAATCATCGGCGCGATTTTCGGAAATAAGAATCAAAGATTAGAACTCCGTACAACTGCTTGGCACCCATGTAGGTTAGGTTTTCTCAATTGAGTATTTTAAATCTGTGTTCACTGCGTAGTATATCGTTAATCAATGGTAGAATCCATGTGTAGACCTTTGTGCACCAACCAATGGGTGATTTTGCTTATGATTCTAGTTGTTGTGTAAGATATGTACCATAAAGGGATAATCCCACCCTAGGGTTAGGGTTAGGCGATTGTCGTGGATCCCTATTGTGTGATATAAGCATGTTGATGGCTTCGTTATATGGATACATGGGTGACTATTGAGATGTATGAATCAATCCTAAGGAAATACTAAAATTGTAGGATGCATGCCATGAACCTAATACTTGATTGATTGTGTGATTATAAGTATTTAGTGATAGTTATGATTCTATGATAGTGTGATGTATTATTGTTATTGTTTCACTATGATGCATGATTATATGCGAACGTTGTGTTATTGCTCACACTATTTGTAAATGAGTATGAACGAATAACTATGTGCCATGAATCACTTCTTGAATGTATGGTTATTGAGAATATGCTTATGAATGTGATTGTGGTGTGTTGATGGGATCGGTTGCCATGTTCAGACATAACTAATTGGGATCGGTTGCCACGTTCCAGCATAACTAATTTGGATCAGGTGCCACGTTCCAATGCACTAACAATTTGAGTTTGGGTTCCATGAGAGGACAATTGAATTGGACCCCATGAGAGGACCATTGACTTTTTATATATTGGCTAATTGTTATGAACATGAACACGTACCATAACTTATGACTTCTCAAAGAGTTCTACTTAGTGTGAGTGGGGGTATGAGACTTCACTCATGCATTGCACAAGTGGACTTGAAGAGTGGTTGTGGTATAGTTCTCTTATGCTATGAAGATTATGTTCGGTGTTTGGGATTGTGAATTAATACATGGTGGCTGAATTGATACGTGTTAAGGTAACACATATAGGTTTACTTCATTATGTTGAGTAACCGACTAGGTATCTTATTGGTTGAATGATTCCGGAAGAGAGGAGCCTGAATCGGGTTGTAATTCTTTAAATGGGGACCAAGGGTCCAAGAGTGGTTATTGAATCTGAAGAGGGATGTCCGTATTCTTAATAATTGAGAAGTGGGGGTAGTGTACGCGATGTAAATACCTAGGTAGTTCCTACCTTGGGAAATAGAGTTGTGATAAATTGTTAAGGAGCCTTGACGTAGGGTACCATGCAGTCATGGGCTAAGTTGTGACGTGGGATGAGCAAGGGTATGTCGTGAGGTGTTAGCCAGAATGTTAGTTGTCATGTTGTGGACTCTTTTGTGGACTAGAATGGTTAAGCTATGATTAAGAACCTAGCAAGTATGTTGACTGAGATGGAGGTTAGTGGTAAGGATTATAGTGTGAATTGAAATATCCGGGAATGGTGAAGGTGGAGAAATGAACGGTTTACTTACATGTTCTTACTAGTTGATTTTCCTACATTATGTGGTAGGCGTCGGGTTGACCGATGATGCCTACCAGTGCGTGTGTTTTGTACTGATACTACTCTTGTTATGCCTTTTTGGCATAGACTGGATGCAGGGTCGGTGATGTTTCATTAGGTGAAAACAAAGAAATCTCCAACAACTTCTATCTTTCCTTCCACATAGTAAGAGTTGTGTCTTGGTATGTATTGTACCTTGTAATCTTAGAAGCTCTTGTGCTTGTTCAGACTAGATCCCTTGGGGTGTTAATATATGTTACAAGTTTTAACTCAAGTTGTTTAATGCATTTATCTATAAAATCTTTTGAAATATCTTTTATTTTTATTTTCAGTTTTCCTTTATCTTCCGCATTGTTTAAGCTATTGGGAATCGAAGGGTTCTCCTACTTAGGCGTTAGAGTAGGTACCCGCACGACCCGGTGAGTTGGGTCGTGTCACGCCTCGAGGCTACCCCCTGGACGAGGACACGGGACCTAGGATCACAAGTGACTCCAAGCTAACCCTGCTGGCATAAACTGAGCATACTATGATATCAAAACTAATGCGGAAGCTTAAAATATATAATAATCTGAAATGATGGGGAATACCCATATACTATAACTGAGATATTTGAAAAACTGATGAGTTTAATACAAAGAAGATATTAAGTCAATACTAAGCTGAATCAAACTATGTCTGAAAATAAAGCCTCTACTGACTAGAAGTGTTGGGACATGCTCCAACTAAGTCTAGAAAAAACCTGAAACCAAAAGACTGAAAATATTGAATTAACACGATTGTTGTCCTCGAAGAATAAGGACTCACCACTGATGTTGTTGAGCTGGAGATCGAGAACCGATCTATGCGTGATCTGGATGCTGAGAACCTGAACCTACATCACGAGAAGATGTAACGCAGAGTATGCGTCAGTACTTGAAAGGTACTGAGCATGAGGGATATAGTAAAGCTGAATACAATACATAACTGAACAAGCAGTAAAGCAAGTATATAATATGCACATAATAAGAATACTGGATGCTGAGCTAACTGAATGCAATGACCAAATTTATTACATGCTGAGACTTATTTCTGACTATACTGTAAATGTGATCAATGAAATAGAATCTGACTGAACTGTGGGAGCTGCTAATAACCGACAATAAAAACACATGAGCTAAATGTGGAGTCCGATGTATACGCCACACCGAGAGGACCCAATATATCCTGCCATGCAGGACTGGCGTGATCACTAAATGATGCCCACAAAAGGGACTTACAACCTACGTGGCTTGTAGTTCTGGGACTATATGGGTGACTGACCCTAGTCCAACTCGGTATTATGCTACTCCCAATGAATTAAGTGGTTAACACATTATAACTGAGTTTCTGTAATGTTGGATAGCTCAAACTGAACATGTAAAACTAAGAAGGTTCTTTCAGTTGAGTTCAGTTGAGCCTAGGTATGTTCTTTCAGATTCTTTTCAAGCTTAAGTTGTGTCTAGCATTCCAACTCGCATACTCATACATTCAATGTACTGATGCCAGTTGGCCTGCATTGTATTTATGATACAGGCGCAGGTAACCAGGATCAGCATCTAGCACCTCGTTGATCCAGTTGAGCACTCAGAGTCAGTTGGTGAGCCTCATTGCTTCCGAAGAATCGCTTTTTATTGCTTTTCAGTATTTAGTTCATTAGGATGTCGTGGGTCTTGTCCCGACATCCATCTCAATTAATGCAGGCTTCATAGATATACAGTCAGTTAGTTCATTTGTCTTTATCTTGTTATTGACTTATGTTCAGTTTTGAGTTACTATTTTGGCTAAGTTAAATGTTTATTTCTAAAACATTATGAGTTTAGTTTGAGACAATTTAGTTATCTTGCATTTGAGTTCTTTTCATAATGCTTACAGTCTTCCGCTGAGTAAGTAAGCCAGGACAAGGGTTCAATTGGGGCCAACAATGGTTCTCGAGTGCCAGTCCCGCCCAGTGTATAGGCTCGGGGTGTGACAAACTTGGTATCAGAGCACAGAGTTCAAGAGTCCTAGGGAGTCTATAAAGTCGTGTCTGTAGAGTCCTAGTTATCAGTGTGAAGCGCACCACATCTATAATTAGGTGGCTGCAATTCCTTCACTTCTTTCATTTTCATTTCATGCGTTAAAGTTTATATCTAAAAAGTTTCTTTCTAACTCATGCTTACGCGTAAGCGTTTGTGAGTTGGGTTGTTTTTTAAAGTGCTTTCATGAAGCATTTCTTTCCCCATGAGCTAAGAGAAACAAAGAGATAGTTGACAACATGAGGAGCAAGATGAGTTTATTCGTTGTTGGGTTGCCTCGTCTGTTAAATAAGGGAAGTAATACAACCATGTTAAAAGGTTACATGGGATCAGCAAGGCTGATGATCCATGTGCAACAAGTTGAGGAGGACCAACTGAAGGATATAGAAGATTTTAAGAACAAGAAAGCTAAGATAGGGAATGAGTCCAGGCAGCAGAAGAGTAATGCCAACCGGTCATCCTTCCAACAGAAACAGAAGGGATCGACCTGCTCTATCATCTGCTAGTGCACCTGCACCAATGAATAAATGTGAGTACAAAAGTCAGAATTTTCAAAACTTCAGAGCTAGACCTTCGCATTCGCAAAGCAGTAACGCCCAAGGGGGTACTAAAACTCATGTATGTGCTAAGTGTGGTAGGAACCACTGAGAGATGTGTCATGATGGCTCCATTGGTTGCTTCAAGTGTGGCTAGAACGGTCATTTTATGAGAGAATGTCCTAAGAACAGGCAGAGTAATGGTAATATGGGCAATAGAGCCCAGTCATCTTCAGTTTCTCCACCAGACAAAACTGCATCTAGATGAGCCACTTCAGGGGTAGGTGGAGAAGGAAACCGTCTTTATGCTACCACTAGTCGCCAAGAGCAAGAGGATTCGCAGATATTGTCACTAGTATGATCCAAGTCTTCAGTTTTGATGTTCTTCCAGAGCAATATCTTGAACCCTTCAGCGTTTCTACACATATTGGTGATTATATTCTAGCTGAGAGAGTCTATTGTGATTGTACCATTTCTATCAATCCCAAGAGTACCATGACTGATTTAATTGAGTTAGACATGGTAGATTTTGATGTCATTCTAGGTATAGACTGACTTCATGCCTGTTATGCATCAATAGATTGTAGAACTCAAGCAGTCAAGTTCCAGTTTTCAGTGAACCAGTTATAGAGTTGAAAAGCAGTTCAGCAGTGACTAAGGGTCATTTTATTTCGTACCTTAAGGCGAGAAAGTTATTTTCCAAGGGGTGTGTCTATCACTTAGTCCGAGTTAATGACTCTAGTGTTGAGATACCTCATATTCAGCCATTTTCAGTAGTAAGAGAGTTTCCAGAAGTTTTTCCAAATGATCTTCTCGGAGTCCCTCCTGAGAGAGAGATAGACTTCGATATAGACATTATTCAGATACTCGTCCTATATCTTTTCCGCCATATAGAATGGCACCAGCAGAGTTGAAAGAGTTAAAATGGCAGTTGAAAGATCTTTTAGAGAAATGTTTCATTCGACCAAGTATCTCACCTTGGGGAGCTCCGGTCCTATTTGTGAGAAAGAAAGATGGTTCCCTTAGGATGTGTATAGATTGTCATCAGTTGAATAAGGTTACCATCAAGAATAAGTATCCTCTTACGAGAATTGATGATCTTTTCGATCAGCTTCAGGGTGCTTCATGTTTCTCAAAGATAGACCTTAGATCAGGTTACCATCAGTTGAAAGTAAGGGGATGTGATATTTCAAAGACAGCGTTCAGGACCCATTATGGTCATTATGAGTTTCTGGTCATGTCGTTTGGTTTGACCAATACACCTGCAGCATTCATGGACCTTATGAACAGAGTATTCAAACCTTATTTAGATATATTTGTTATCGTCTTCATTGATTACATTCTAATCTATTCGAGAAATGATGAAGATCATGCTAGCCATCTCAGAATAGTTCTTCAGACTTTAAAAGATAAAGAGTTGTATGTCAAGTTCTCTTTGTGTGAGTTTTGGCTTGAGTCTGTGGCATTCTTAGGCCACATTGTGTCTTGAGAGGGAATTAAAGTTGATACTCAGAAAATTGGGCAGTGTAGAATTGGCCTAGACCCACATTTCTAACTGATATTAGGAGTTTCTTAGGTTTGGATGGCTAATATAGGAGGTTCGTAGAGGGTTTCTCATCTATTTCATCCCCTTTGACCAAGTTGACTCAAAAGACAGTTAAGTTTCAATGGTTTGAAGCTTGTGAGAAAAGCTTTCAGGAATTGAAAAAGAGGTTGACTATTGCTCCAGTTTTGACCTTACCAAAAGGTACTCAAGATTTTCTAGTGTATTGTGATGCATCTAGAGTTGGCTTGGGTTGTGTATTAATGCAGAATGTCAAAGTTATAGCTTATGCCTCCTTACAGTTGAAAGTTCATGAGAAGAATTACCTAACTTATTATTTAGAGTTGGCTACCGTAGTATTTGCTTTAAAGAAATGGCGTCATTATTTGTATGGTGTTCATGTTGATATATTCACTGATCACAAGAGTCTTCAATAGGTGTTCACTCAGAAAAAGCTTTATCTCAGACAAATGAGGTGGCTAGAATTACTCAAGAATTATGACATGAGTATTCTTTACCACCCAGGTAAGGCTAATGTTGTTGTTGATGCCTTAAGCAGGTTGTCTATGGGTAGTACCGCCCATGTTAAGGAAGAAAAGAGAGAGTTAACAAAATATGTGCATAGACTTGCACGCCTGGGAGTCAGACTAATGGATTTCACATAAGGAGGAGTAGTGGTGATGAATGGGGGCTAAATCATCATTAGTGTCAGAAGTAAAAGGAAAACAAGGCCAAGACCCTATTTTGCTTGAATTGAAGACAAAATTTGTTCATAAGCAAAAAAGTAATGGCTTTTGAACAAGAGGGAGATAGTGTGTTGAGATACTAAGGCAGATTGTGTGTACCAAGGGTGGATGAACTCCAAGAGAGGATCATGGAGGAAGCTCATAGATCCAGATATTCCATTCATCTGGGTTTCACAAAGATGTATCGTGACTTGAGAGAAGTCTATTGGTGGAATAGTATGAAGAAGGGCATTGCAGAGCTTGTTGCTAAGTGTCTGAATTGCCAACAAGTTAAAGTAGAGCACCAAATGTCTGGTGGTATGGCTTAGAATTTAGAACTTTCGAAATGGAAGTGGGAGAAGATGTAAATATCCTATTGGATGGTTTGAAGTTGGCAAAGCTGGGTTGATAGGACCATATTTAGTTCATCAAGCTATGAAGAAGGTTAAAGTGATTCAAGAGAGGTTGAAAATGGCGCAGAGTCGTCATAAATCCTACACTGATGTTAGGAGAAGGGAGTTAGAGTTTGAAGTAAAGGATTGGGTATACTTGAAAGTTTCACCCATGAAAGGTGTTATGAAGTTTGGTAAAAAGGGGAAGTTTAGTCCCCGGTATGTCAGTCCTTACAGAATTTCCAAGAGGATTGGCAGAGTAGCTTATAAGTTGGAGCTACCACAAGAGTTAGCAGTGGTTCATTCGGTGTTTCACATCTCCATGTTGAAGAAGTGCATGGGCAATCCTTCATTGATCATACCAACTGAAGATATTGGGATCAAGGATAGCTTATCTTATTAAGAGATTCATGTTCAGATTCTAGATCGCCAAGTTCGCAAGTTGAAGACAAAAGAGGTAGCATTAGTCAAAGTTCTTTGGAGAAATCAGTTTGTTATGGAAGCTACTTAGGAAGCTGAAGAGGATATGAAGAAGAGATATCCATATCTCTTCGAATTCGAAGAAATTCCAGATCAAGGTACAAATTTTCTTCTTAGTACTCGTTAATTTATGAGTTGGCATGTTGTATTTGCATTGCTTATTGGGTGTTTGAGCTGAAATTTGATGTTACACCCTTAGCCTAGTAAGAGTAATCTCATTCGAGGATGAATGTTCTCAAGGGGGAGATATTGTAACATCTCGTAAATCGAAATAACTAGGAAGAAGTTAAGAATTTGGAAATAGTCATTTTTGGAAAGAAATGAAATCTGGAAATTTTGTTAAGTTAGAATAAGTTGAGTTTTATTCAACTTCAAACAGCCATAACTTCTATTTCAGGATGAGTTAGTGGTACTTCCAGATATGGTAGGAAAGCTCTTGGAATGATCTTTCCAACGCTACCGAGTTTACGCGATTCCGAGTTTGTATGAGTGAGATATGCCCTTTCGAATTTGGGTTGTTCAAATAAGGAAATGTCCAATCCGAATTTTAGAAGGGTAGTTTGGTCTTTTCCTTACCTAATTATTTTATTCCTATTTTGGGTAATTAATTGGGGTCTAAAATTGATCCTAGTCAGTTACTCTTTTGGAAAAGAGTTAGGGTTTAGAGAAGAGAAAAGAAGAGGAGAAAAGAGAAGGAGAAGTAAGGAAATCGTCAAGTTCTTGAAGCTAGGATCGTGGATTTCGTCAAGGGGCGATCCCTACGAGGTATGTGAGATCACATTGCATTGGGTTAGTTCACCCACGCACCAAACATGATTCAATTCAGCAAAGTATATTTAGATTTGAAAGTAAATCCTTTGAGTTCTTGATGATATTTGTTTGAATTCTTGTGGGTTGTGTTGTTGAAGTTTCTTGAGATTTGATTCATGTTTTCGGGTGAAATTTTGAGTTGAATCTGGTATATATTGAGGGTATAATCAATTCTAAGTGCTTGGGGAAAGAACTAGGTTGAAATAGAGGGTTTAGAGATGAAAAAAAAGAGAAAAATTGGAGTTTTCGGGGCAAGGGTCTGAGGCGCCGCGCTAGCCAGAGCGCCCCACTTTAGTTTCTGAAGTTTGGGCTCTGGGGCGACGCGCCAGCCAGAGTGCCACAACTTCAATTCTGAAGTTTGGGCTCTGGCTCCCCACGTTGCTCAGAGCGCCAGGGACGCCAGTTCTTCCTATTCTTCCCCTACCTTTCCGTACTAGTTCCTTAGCAACGTACCTATGTTTCCTAGTCAATTCCAACACTCTAAGGTCTATCAAAACATCACGACATCATCCATAACCATGAGATCATGAACCTTGAATCCATACTTCAATTCAAGAAAAGTTAAGAGTCAAGTCAAGAGAAGTTAAGAGTTAAGTCAAGAGTCAAGTCTAGAAGTTAAGAAGCAAGTCAAGAGAAGTTCTTAAAGTTTTCAAAAAAAGTCTTTCGCAAACGTTTTAACTTTGTTTTAAGACTTAAAGTTTAAGTTAAGCAAAGAGTAAAGTTTGAAGTTCATTTCTTCAAAAGAGTATATTGGGACTATGTATTCCCAAAGAGTAAAATGTTTTCACATTCAAAGAAGAAAGGAAACTTTGATTTCCAAAAGAGCCTTTGAGCTAGTTTTTAGTTAAAGAGTAAATGTTTTCACATTTAAAGAAGAAAGGAAACTTTGATTTTCAAAAGAGCCTTTGAGCTAGTTTTCAGTAAAGAGTAAATGCTTTCACAATTAAGCAAGAGAGGAAACTGAGATTTCCAAGATAGATTTTGAGCTAAGTTTTGAACAATTATCTCAAACCACAGAAAGAAGTTATGTTTTTAAACATAAAAAGCTAGTATATTTTGGGAGTATTATTGAGCACCGATATAGGGGAGAGTTCAGAAAACTCCGAGCCGCCATAAACCATGTAGCTATCATGGGTAGAAAAGGGTCATACTTTTTAGATGATTCCTTTAGTGCTTTTTAGCTTAAACTAGTGGATCCACTTAGTAGTTCAGGTTCTATACCCCATGCAAGGTATAGGACGACCCTGGTAGCGTGAGGTAAAATATTGTATCATCACTATAGCTCTTAAGTGATGGTTGTCGGTTAGAGAAACTCCCACAATAGTATTTTGTATTTTTATATACATCAAAAATATTTGTATTTTTATATACATTCAGAGTTCATTTATATCTTTGCATACATTCAAAGTTATTATTGTATTTTAAAATACACAGAGTTGTTATCCATATTTCAAAAGCTTTTCTTTATATTGCATCTATATTATTGCTTTATATTGAAATGAGTTCCATTGAGTTGAGTTAGGCCCAAGTATATTCTTTCAGATTCTTTTCAAGCTTAAGTTGTGTCTAGCATTCCAACTCGCATACTCGTGCATTCAATGTACTGATGCCGGTTGGCATGCATCGTATTTTGATGCAGACATAGGTAACCAGGATCAACATCTAGCGCCTCGTTGATCCAGTTGAGCACTCAGAGTCAGTTGGTGAGCCTCATTGCTTCTAGATGATCCCTTTTTATTGCTTTTCAGTATTTAGTTCATTAGGATGTCGTGGGTCTTGTCCCGACATCCATCTCAGTTATTAGAGGCTTTATAGATAAACAGTCAGTTAGTGCATTTGTCTTTATCTTGTTATTGACTTATGTTCAGTTTTGAGTTGCCACTTCGGCTAAGTTAAATGTTTATTTCTAAAACATTATGAGTTTAGTTTGAGACAATTGAGTTATCTTGCATTTGAGTTTTTTTCATAATGCTTACAGTCTTCCGCTGAGTAAGTAAGCCAGGCTAAGGGTTCACTTGGGGCCAGCAATGGTTCTCGAGTGCCAATCCCGCCCAGGATAGGCTCGGGGCGTGACATGACTATTGAATTGGGTCCCATGAGAGGACCATTAACTTGTTATATATTGTCTTATTGTTATGAACATGAACACGTACCATAACTTATGACTTCTCAAAGAGTTCTACTTAGTGTGTGTGGGGGTATGGGACTTCACTCATGTATTGCACAAGTGGACTTGAAGAGTGGTTGTGGTGTGGTTCTCTTATGCTATGAAGATTATGTTCTGTGTTTCAAATTGTGAATTAATACATGTTGGTTGAATTGATACGTGTTAAGGTAACACATATTGGTTTACTTCATTGTGTTGAGTAACCGACTAGGTATCTCATTGGTTGAATGATTCCGGAAGAGCAGAGCCCGAATCGGATTGTAATGCGTTAAATAGGGACCATGGGTCCAAGAGTGGTTATTGAATCTGAAGAGGGTTGTCTGTATTCTTAATAATTGAGAAGTGGGGGTAGTGTACGTGATGTAAATACCTAGGTAGTTCCTACCTTGGGAAAGGGAGTTGTGATAAATTGTTAAGGAACCTTGACGTAGGGTCATGCAGTCAAGGGCTGAGTTGTGACATGGGATGAGCAAGGGTATGTCGTGAAGTGTTAGCCAGAATGTTAGTTGTCATGTTGTGGACTCTTTTGTGGACTAGAATGATTAAACAATGATCAATAACCTAGCGAGTAGGTTTACTGAGATTGAGGTTAGTGGTAAGGATTCTAGTGTGAATTAAAATATCTGGGAACGGTGAAGGTGGAGAAACGAACGGTTTACTTACATGTTCTTACTAGTTGATTTTTCTATTTTATGCAGTGGGCGTCGGGTTGACCGATGATGCCTACCAGTACGTGTGTTTTGTACTGATACTAATCTTGTTATGCCTTTTTGGCATAGACTGGATGCAGGGTCGGTGATGTTTCATTAGGTGAAGACGAAGAAATCGCTAGCAGCTTCTATCTTTCCTTCCGCATAGTGGGAGCTGTGTCTTGTTGTGTATTGTACCTTGTAATCTTAAAAGCTCTTGTGCCTATTTAGACTAGATCCCTGGGGGTGTCAATTTATGTTACAAGTTTTAACTCAAGTTGTTTAATGCATTTATCTATAAAATCTTTTGAAATATCTTTTATTTTCAGTTTTCCTTTATCTTCCACATTGTTTAAGCTATTGGGAATCGATGGTTCTCCTACTTAGGCGTTAGAGTAGGTGCCTGCATGGCCCGATGGGTTGGATTGTGACAAGAACAAACCCAACGTTATGAAAGCCTCACATACCTCGTAGGGATCACCCCTTGATGAAATCCACGATCTTAGCTTCGAGAATTGAATTTGACGATTCTTGCTTCTTCTTCTCTTTTCTGCTCATCTTTTCTCTTCTCTAAAAACCTTAACTCAATATTGTAAAGCGTAAACTGACCAAGTTCAGTTTAGACCCCAACTTATTACCAAAAAAATGAAATTAAAATAATAAGGTATGGAAAAGACCAAAACACCCTTCCAAAATCCGGATTGGACTTTCCTTATCCAAACAGTCCAACTTCCAAAGGGCATATCTCACTCATACAAACTCGGAATCGCGCAAACTCAGCAGCGTTGAAAAGATAATTCCAAGATCTTTCCTACGGTATCTGAAAGCATACCTAACTCATCCTGAACTAGGAGTTATAGTCATTGGAAGATGACTAAAAACCTACACTTAACTTGGTCAATTTTCTAGATTTTTCATTCTTTCCAAAAATCACTCTTTCTAATTCTAGCTCTTTCTAGTTCTTTCAATTAGCAAGATGTTATAATTTAAATCAACCAAACATGAGAAAATTGAAAAATAGTTTCCATGAAATGTTTTCCTTCATGCCAAACACACCTTGGATGTTTTCTAATATACCAAACACACCCTTCAATATAATGTATGAGTAAATGCAATTAAACCAGCTAGCTAATTTGAAGCTATGTGGAATTTTCATCAACAATTGGAGACTTCAAGTCAATGGAGGACTTGTGTTTGGTCGTTGATGAGAAAGTTGCAATTTGATGAAGGGCCCTCAACAGGTTCACTTTGACGGATACTTATTTATTAACGAAGGAGATGGAAATGTCACGAGAATGAGAAGTAAATGAAACATAAATAATAATAAAAATAATAATATATATTAAAAATAATAAAATAAAAAAGAATTTAAAATGATAGAACTAAAAGTAAATTAATACAAGAAAATAAAAATAAAAGAAGAAATTAAAAAGTAATTCGCTTGTAATTATATCATATAATTACCAGCAATCCACAACTCATTTCTAAAAATTGGAGAGTATAATTACTCCTGCTGACCAAGTAATTATATGGTCAAACAAACATGCTAGACAATATAATTACACCTAAATGCACCAAATCCAATTAGCAGGATGATTTTCCAAACAGACCCTCATTATGTAAGTGTGGCATTAAGGTCCAACAATAGCAAAGATAATATTTTTCTTGTGGAGCGTGCGAAAACCTTTAAAAGACGTTGAGAATACTTTTCAAAGGCTTATCCTTCAATTTCAGTCATTGGCGTTTACCTATCTAATGAGCTATCAATCATTTATTGGGGTCTATAATTTTCTTCTCCACATAATTTCCATCTAATATACAAGCTAGTCTTGAGACACTGATCTAGTCCACCAATTTCAGATATTTAGGATAACAGAAATAATAATTATCCCTCAATCCGAAAAGAGTTGATTTGGAGATAATTAGGATATGAGGGAGTAATCATAGAAAAGTCTGTAAGCGTCTGAAGTTTCAATCCTGAAATACAGCAAACAGGAAAGGAAAATAGCAAGCAAACAACAGTATTTGTATTTGAATTTATGCGAAGGTTACAATCTTTATAAAATCTTTAAGAAAAGATATGTAATCCTCTGATTCTTCTC
>JAJOOO010036327.1:0-12733 GCA_029582685.1 Solanum piurae
CATTTTTCCTTTTATTTAACTTAGTTTGGGCCTCAAGTGAGTCAATTAACATAGGCCCAAATCTGATCCATAAACCTTGGCCTTTTTAACTAGATCCATATAGCTCAAGTAGGTGATGCACCTACTTGGTCCTTTGGACTGGGTCAATAAGTCAAAGTAGGTGATTCACCTACTTGTCACTTGCTAGCTTAGTTAAGTCAAGTAGGCAGCTCACTTATTTTATTCCATTTTCTAAATATTAATCCCTTTTGCTTTAACTTAGCACTTAACTTTCAACTTTAAGCTCAATTACCACCTTACTGTCTCTTTAAATACTCCCGTTGGAGTTAACTTGCAGTACACATGCTGAAACATGCAAGGCATCACATCACCTTCCGAGCTAGTTTAAACCAACACTAATCATATAATAATCATGGTCCCTCACCTATACTATAAGGCTATGTCAAGTATCACAAGAATATAACAAGCATATGCGTATTACGGGTTGTTACACATGGAAAGAGGCCAGGTCGGTAGAAGTGGGTCTCGTAGAGTGGGATTTGTTTAAATCAGTGTTTCTTGATAGGTTTTTTCCCCTTGAGTTGAGGGAAGCTAAGATGCAAGAGTTCATTAACCTTCATCAAGGAAGTATGAGTGTTAAGGAGTATTCTCTAAAGTTCACCCAACTCTCCAAGTATGCTCCATCTATGGTGGAGGACTCAAGGACTAAGATGAGTAGGTTTTTGTCGGGCGTGTCCGACATGGTATAAAAATAATGTCGTACGACAATGCTCCTCAATGATATGGATATTTCACGTCTTATGGTGTATGCTCAACAAATTGAGGAGGGGAAACTCAAAGAAGAATCTAAGGAGAAAAAGAGGTCTAGAATAGAGGATGATGATCTCTCTCATATAAGGTACGATGGACATGGTCACTTTAGATATAGACAAAAGTTCCCCAATCAAGGTTCCTCAAACACTCCTAAGTTAAACCAAGAAAGGGTGTTTAACCCTAAGTCTCAAGATGATGGTAGTGGGGTTCTATTGCCAGGGTACAGTAAGTGTGATAGAAGACATGCGGGTGAATGCCTAGCGGGTTCTAATGTTTGTTTTGGGTGTGGTGAGTTGGGCCACAAGATAAGTGATGAGTCCACAAATTGGACTCATTTAGGGCTATATTTTGATAGAATTAGTGTCCTCAAATGCATATTTTATCTCAATATCTGATGAAAACACTTAAGTTTCAGGTATTTGAAGTTTGAAGGAAAGCATGGACACTACTTAGCAAAAAAGGAACAAAGGCAGCTGAAAGAACAAAGAAATGAAGATCTGAGAATCACCGAACCCATTCGGAGAGTTGCTATAAGGTCTTATCCTCACCTTTTGTTCCAGTGTGCTGAACTCTGAAGGAAAGGATCAAATCGACAGTGAAAAGGAACAGTCGGTGTATCGTCGAGCAGTTCTGCAAAGTTGTACTATGTCGCCCAATGATCCAAACATGACGATGCTGAAGGATAGAGCAAAACGGTGATGAAACCTACCAAAGGGCGGATCGCCGATTTGATCGGCAATCTCGACTAACAACGCCGAATGATCCGCTGCAACACTGATTTTTGAAAACTATAAATACTCGTTGAGAGTTGTAGCTTAGTATCAGATTTTTAATATAGAATTTTTAACATAGAATTTTGAGTTCTAAGATTGGAGAGGGTTTTGAAGAACTTGAAGATTCAAAGGGTTTCAACTCTAAGATTTTGGACTTAGGTCTTGAGTATTCTTCACTTTTGACTTGTTTCAAGACTTAAATCTTCATACCCATTTGAATGCAAGCTCATTTTGGTATAAATTTCTATCTCTTCTACATGTCTAGCTAAAACCTCAATTCTTGGGGTGTGATTTTGTGAATATGGGTTAGATTATCTGTTTGGTCTTACTTGTTGATGATTTATTTGTTGTTTAGATGTGATTTCATTTAGTAGTTGTGGTGGAACTTAATGAAATTGTAGTTGCAAATACGATTTCAACTTTGTGTTTTCGACTTGCTCGAGAGAGAGGTCGCAAAACTAAGACTACTAAATTAATGGCCGATGGGAGTGGGTCGACGTGAGGTTCAGCTCGAGAGAGTGAACCCTAGTCCTTCTCCCACACACTCATCTCGAGAGAGTGAGTGGCCTAAGGCAGAGGTTGTTCTTCATGCGGCAAGTGGGTGTCCGAGAGGAACCCCTTTGATTCGAGGTAAGTTGCTCGAGAGAGAATTTACCCCCATTATGGTCTAGCCTAGTCACAAATATTCAACATATTTATTATCAAAAGCATGTACCCAATAGTTTAGTTTATCCCGTATTCCTATCACATCCCAAGAACCCCATATCCTTGATTAGTACTCTTTGCATTTTTGTTGTTTTTGCTTACTTGTGACAAAAACCCCCATTGATAATTGACTCTTGCGTCACCTCTTAGATTTAGCATGTTTGTATTCGACAATGTCTTTAGCTCTGACTAATTAGAATTTTATTTTATTTTTCTACTAATTCTCAAAATCACTCCCTGTGGGAACGATCCCAACCCTTGGTTGGGTTATTATACTATTGTACGATCGTAGACACTTGCATTGGAAGTTGTGTCTTGATTACGCAAATATCAATAAGGCATTGCCCTAAAATTGCTAGAAAAGAAGGGGATAGTCGTCGGAGGTCTCAACCATTCCCTTCATCCGATCCAATTGGTTCGGGTGGGAGTGCTCTAAAGAAGAATAGGTCTTATGCTCTCCAAGCTAGAGGTGGACAAGAGTGTCCTCCGAATGTAGCTTATGGTATGTGTTTTATGCTTTATTTAGATTCCGATATTACTTGTATTTTGTGACTTGATAGACTTGGTATTCTAGACTTTGTTGTTGTCCTTAGTATGAATGGGCTGCATTATTTCTATGTGTATTAATCGTAGAACCCGACTTAGTCATGATGAGTTTTGGGATATGTTGAAAGATTTGATTAATAAGGTGTTTAAGTAATGCCTAGGTGTGTTGAATGAGTAGACTCCTCTAAAGGGTAGTAGTGTAATTCACCATGGTTTAGAATAATCTTGTGTGATGGTATGAATGCTTAGTGATGACTTGATCTGACCTTAGTAATGAAAGAAATGGTGCTTAGAAAGTTTGTATAGGCTTTCTCCCAAAGGGGAGATGATGTGCTTAGTTAGCAAGGTCGTTGAGGGTTCCTAATGTTTAGGATTTGAGTTTACTTGAAATTAGAAGGGTGTAATGAGTTTGGGAAGTTTAGTCCCTGTCTTTTAGGCTCATAAGAGATTTTGAGGATGTTAGTTGAAGGTGCTACTTGGGAGGTCGAGGCCAATGAGATGTCCCGATATCCTTATATTTTCCTTCTACTCCTCCTTTAACTTGAGATGATAAGTTCCTCTTAGTTGTATTATGTTTTGGAGTCATGTGTATTTTAGATGTTCCCATGATTTCCTTATGCTATGCATGTTCGTGAAAACTTGTGTTTTGAAAGAACATGAGTTTATATGATTGTTTTCCTCATTTTGTAGTGCATTGAGCAAGAGTGCTTATAGACTTCATGAGATGTATTTATGAACATGTTGTAACTAGGAGTTGAGAGAATTCCTCCTTGAAATATGCTTTAAGCATAGATTGCATATAGGCTCCATGAGATTGTGTCGAGCATGTTTTAGTGTGGAGAAGGTAATTCCTCCTTGAACAAGAGAATTGTTGAAACTTCATGCATAATGGGTTGTTAGATGTAGTTCTTACCTTCTTTGTGATGCATTGAGTATGTTTGAGTTTGGAGTTGATGTTTCCTTATTAGTTGTGTGCATTTAGATGTGTTGCATGCATGATGGGTTGCTAGTCAAGAGTCGTTTCCTTTAAGAGATGCCTAGAACGTCATTCGAGGATGAATGTCCCCAAGGGGGAGATATTGTAACACCCCGTAGTCTAGTAGGCCACCTAGGGCTAAGTGTGGGTGCAACAAGTCTAGACTAGAGGGCAAGAGCCAAGGAAAAGGGGCAAGGGCCAAGGCTTCCCCAACCTTGGCAAGCACTGCCTCATCTTCACGACCACCACCACGGCTCATGGAGTGGTCCGTGGAGCTTGGGCAGTAGCTCCCTAAGGTCTGCCTAAAGTTGGCACATCACCACGAGCCACTTCACGACCAGTGGTGAAGACCACGGTCCGCGGGAAGGCTTGTGGTCATGCCTTAGACTTATAGGGGACAAGACCTTGTGACCTAGCTACTGGTTCAAGGAGCATGGTCAGTGGTGAGGACCACAACTCGTGGTGCCTCTCGTGGTGCTAGACACTAGGCTGCCCAATTATGGGCATTTTGGGAAATTCCCCTTTAAGTTGGTATTAAATGAGGTCATTTTGTATAGACTTAGTACACCTATATAAGTTATTTTAACCCTTTAAATACCCCAATTAAGTCATTATTTCCAAAACCCCAAAAGAATCCCAAGGTTCATCCTCTCAAAAAAATTCTCTCTCTAGAAAACTCATCGTTGTCGTTGTCAGAGGAGGAGGAGGAGGAGGATTTCCCCAAGTCAAACTAGGGTTTCTTCTATGTTATGGGTTATGATCCAATAGAGTGGATTATGATTGTTTATGATTACATTTTCTTAGTATGATTATACATGTATTCATGATTAACCTATAATTCTAGAGTGAAATGGATGTAGTTGAGTTTTATGCCGTGAAAGGGGAAATTGAGGATTTAGATGTAATCTTCTAAAATTGATGAAGTATATTGTAGATATCTTGATAGTTAAGCATATATACATGAATTGGCTAAGATCAAGTAGGCATGATGAACTATGAATTGTAAGGTTTGAGATTAAGATTGTCTTGAGAATAAGGTATGAATGATTATGGTTAGGGCTTTTAGAATAAAGCTTATATGTTGAATTATGACTAGTAGGGCTTGAGAGTAAAGCTAGCATGATGAGTTAAGACTAGTAAGGCTTTGAGAGGGAAGCTACATTATGAATGTTGAATTGTATATTGTATTGTTGTGGAAGGTTTACCCACATTGACCTATATTATGAATGTATGAGATTATGCATGTCCTTATAGAATCTAAGTAAATGCTTTAGGAACACTTTGAGTGTGAAGTGTGTATGATTATGATGTTGTTGTTGTGTTGTTGAAAGGATATCCTCATATACAAACCTATGCATGAATATGATATGATGTGAAAGGTTTTCTCACATAGAAGGATTCTAGGTCGAAAGGCTTGCTCACCTAAAATGAATCTAAGTCAAAGGACTATATGATGACATGAGTCTAGAGGTGATTCCCCAAGACCTTCATATGAGTAGGATGTGAGGTGAGTTCCCATATTCCTAAGATAGTAAGTATGAGATGATAAACATGAGGTGATTACCCATGTCATGTTATGAGGAGTGTGAGGGGACTACCCTTAGTCTATAACTCCTAAAGCAAGGCAAGAGGTGATTACCCGTTAGCCTTTATTGATGATCATGGAAGCGAATACATATGATCCTTATTTAATGATGTGGAGGTGAATACCTATATCATATTATCCTTATTAAATGATGTGGAGGCGAATACTTATATCATATTATGTTGGACATGGAAGCAAATACCTATGATCCTTATTAAATGATGTGGAGGCGAATACCTATATCATATCATGAAGGGGCATGGAGGCGAATACCTATGATTCCCTAAAATGGTCATGGAGGTGAATACCTATGACTATACAAGCAAGGCAAGAGGTGAATACCCATTAGCCTTTATAATAGGCATAGAGAGGTGAGTCCCATGTCTTAAGAGTAAGTAAGAGTAATGTGAACTATGAAATATGAGCATGTCTAGTGTGGATTGTAGCTTGAAAGGCTTTCCATGACATGTATGACTAGAGGTGATTTTCCTTGTCTATGAATTATAAGGTAAGGATTAATCAAAAGATGATGATTATGTATGATGGCCTAAAGTGGCTTACTTAGCATGGGTGAGATTTATGGGGTCTTATTCATGCATTGCACAAGTATGCCTTAAGGTACTTATGAAGTATTCTTTTATGTCATGATGATTTAAGGGTATTAACCATGCTTATGACTTTTGTTGATCTAGATGCATTGATTATGTCTCTGACTATGTTGTTATCTCATATGCTTATAGTTTATGTCTTATGATGTACCGCTTATGATTATGTATATGTCTTATGTTGACTAACACTTATGTTATGCTCTTGTTGATGATTTATGCTAACCATCATATTTAGTACTTTATTGTACTAAATGCATACTCTTGCCTACACTCTTATCAAATGTAGGGTCCGGCGATATTGACTTCCTGGCTAGGTGCTTAGTAGAGCAAGTGAAGATTTGGTGAGTCCTCATAGCATCGAGGACTTGATCACCTTTCCTTTTATGTCTTTCTTTATGTTTAGAATTTTATATGGGTTGTGTCCCTAAAACTCTCATGTATTAGATGGTTTGAGACAAGTGTAGTAAACTTCCGCTTTGTTTTATGAGACTTTGATTGTATTGGAAAATGTTTTAAATTTCCGCACTTTCTACTATCTTATGTTATGATATGCTAAGGGGCTTGTATGAGGCCTCTCAGGGTCTTGTACATCTTGTTACATCTAGGGTGTACCCCGGGTCGTGACACTATTGAATCTTTGTTAGTTTCTGACTCTTAGTTTTATACTAGAAGAGCTTGTTGAATCCTGGGGAATACATCTATACTGAGTGAAATATCCTTAAGGACAATATCTTTCAACACGCCTCAAGCTATGAGAAATTCTACAAAAGTTCGTGGTGAAGTATAAGCTTAAGTGAATTCAATACAAGTGTTCGTGGAGAAGGCATTTGAATACAACTATATCACCATTTGAATATACTAAATACAATGTTTTAAAAAATGTAATAGAGAATGATGGTAATTAATGATAAGGGTAAATTAGGAACTAAGTGTAAAATAATTCATTAATTTCATAAAGTGGACAAGTATTGTCGAACATTCAAAATTAGTATAGTAGACAATTATTGTTGGAGTAAATTTTTCTATAAGATAAATGGAGGAATAGGTTATTTTGGGAGAGGAATAGGTCTAACTTCCCAATATTCACCCAAGTCATTAAAGGAACACGTTAATCTAGATTGATTGTCCTAACACATAAATTGTAAAACGAGAACTTACATGTTCTTTACGTAGTGAAAGTGGAAGAGTGGAACAAATTGTGGTTGGAATCATTCATCGGTGATGATTGTCCCAGTATGTTGGATCAATTTCTATTCGACAGTCAAATTCTTTTTTCTTTTTTGAGAAGATAACAATTTGTATATATTTATTAATACAGCACCAAGATTATACTGAAACCATATTTACAAGTGAAAACGAAGAATAAACTGCTTCATCAACCTAATAAAAAACAAGAGTGTCTATCATTGAAGCAATATCTTCTATGTATCTCTGGTTAAGCCCAAAACAGAAAAGTCCAAAGCAATTCAACTTAATCCTCTGAAATGAACTGATAATGTCTTCAAAACATCTGAAATTTCTCTCTTGTCAGAGTCCACCAAATGCAACTTGGATCAATCCTCTATCCATCTCTGTGTCAATTATGTACTTGCTTCTTCTCAGTTGAGCAAGACCTCAATAATCTTTCTTGGCATCATCCAAACAATACTTCTGCGACTAATGAAGATCTTTCATAGCATGGCAATCAAGTTCTATCTCTCTTAGGCATTTCTGTAATGTTTTGGCCTCATTTGATTTCACAAGATGGTATTTTACTGGATTATTTTGACTTACATGTCTTGGTGATAATGAAAGAGAAATACTGAACCAGTGTTTGAAAAGTTAAATTGATAGACACATCCCGTCAAGATTTATAATTTGAATATATTAATGAATTTAAATTATTGATAATTGCAAAATATTTGTAAATATGAAATGATGTCAAACATTTTAAAACTTCCATATGATAAAAAAAAGAAGCGGATATATTGCTACAGGGAGAGTACTAGTATTATTTTTCCTATAGAGATAAAAAGAGAAGGTACTTAAACAAAAATGGACAAACATTTCAAGATATTGGATAGAAAGATTGCAGTAAATGTATGTATGACACCAATTTCTTAATCATACCAAGTACTTTTGCTATATTCCTTTGGCCCGATAATATGCCTAGAAATACTAGGCCAAGATATTGGAAAAGAAGGAAAAGTTTGACAGCAGAGGGCCGGGAGCCCCAAAGGACCAACAAGGCACATCATAGTATACAAGTTTACTATGTCCACAGTATAAGCTTCCAAAAGGAAAATTCAAATCAACAATTAAGCCTTTCGCTTACTTGACACATGTCTTCGCGCTAGCGACAACTTGGACCTTTTATGAACACTCCTTTCATCTTCACTATCCTCACTGTCCAATACAATCACGGCTTCACATTGTGGTGATTCTTTTTCCTGTTGCTTCATGTTCTTGTTATAGTATATATTCTCGTCTTGGTTGGGCTGCTTATGATCACATAAGTTCTCACATGAAAGGGCTGTGGAATGTTGTCCAGATTGAGAGGTCAACTGAAAGCTATTGTCCTTACCCTCTCCAGAGTGCTCTATAGCATGTAGTGGCAGATTCTTCGAAGTCCCACAACGATTAGATGACTTCCTAGTCCACACATCACAAGTATCTCCAGTTTGTGAAGTAAATAATAAACTGGAAACTGAATCAGTGCATGCATCAGATTCTGAAGCAGGTAGGTTTTGAGATGGAGCTAAATTCTCTTTATCACACTTCTGATGACGTTGAGATGAACTGGATGTGTCGAAAGGATGTCTCCTGCCAGTTAAACCCAGCTTCTTATGCCTCGTGAAGAAACCATTTCCATTTTGATCAGAAGCCTTTTTATGAGGTTGCTTATTGTTATGACCAGGGGTCCCTGACAACGAAAGAGTTTGACATGATGCAGTGAACTGAAGTTGGACAGACAGCTGAGGCTTGACCTGCAACTTCTCAAGATCCTCGTGTTTTTGGGTGAAATCGGTTGACTTAAGCAACAGCTTATTTGTACTCTTATTTATGCTGACATCTCTCATATCACTATTATGTGGATTGGCAGTTTTCCCTGAATTGCTTACAGCCTGTGGCAAGTCCTGTATATCTGCATAATTCAGAAAAATACTTTGGGGTTCCAAACTGGCAGAACATTTAGTTTTTGCCATATAGTTCTTCTTCTCACCATTTCTAACTTTAGATGGACTCACAATTTCTGAAGATAGTTTCTTGGTTCTCTGTTGTACTTCATCCTGATTCAAGTCACACTCGATGGGAAATTCTTCCATACCTTGTTTGCTAACTTCCATCTGCTTATTTAAGATATGATCAATAGGCACTTCACTCACAGTCTCACCATTATGCCTTTGTGCACATCCAGCAGAGTCTAGTGACAACTTTCTGCTGAGTCCACATAATCCCTTCTGGTTCACAAAATGATCAGGGACCTCAGATTTTGGTATATTTAATTCTTCGACTTCAACCTGCAGGGATCATGTGTGAGATTTGGTCAAAGACTAATAAACATAATCATGTTCATCTAAGCATCTTCTTACAATTCCTTCCCTTGCATTTGTAAGAGTTTGGATTTCTTGGTCATGACCACCAAAATCACTTGTTCCAGACGTGGCGTACTTTTGAGTCATTGATCTTGCCTTGTGGTCAAATGCTTGTCTATTGTATTTGTACTCCGTGCTCTGCACATAATAAGCATTACGAGCACACTACAATCAAACAGGGTAGGTTCTAGTACAAATTACCACACTGCAAGAATATTAACTCACCGCGTCATGCATTAACCCATCATCAGGATTAGGCTCACTTAGTAACAAACCTATACTTGTTAAGACAGTTGAAATGTTCAAAGATGGCTGCCATGCTCCCTGTTTTATTGAATTGACCACCACTATGAGCAATATATAAAGACACAAACTTTTGTTATACTTACGAGAGTTATTATAGAATGGTAGATATCAAAGATTGCATGTACGCAGAAAAAATAGATATCCGAGATCAAAAAAAAGTATAATAAACAGGAATATTATGGTGTTTAAGTTACGCTATTATTCTGTAATCAGTACGTAGTGTATTTTGGCATGTGAAGACTCCTAAATGTTAGTTCCCCATGTGGAAAGTCCAATAAGATAATTCAAGCAGAATGAATACCATTACTTGATCAGCAATATAGAAGAAGATTGCTTGAAGGCATTCACAAAGAGAAGATTTGACTCTTCAATGCATAACCAGCAAGCAGAAACTATCAGCAATTGTGACCATTGTCATGTGATAATAAAAAGGAATTGATTTGACTACAGCACATAAGATAGATTCATTGGAAAACCATAAAAAAGAGCAAGTGCTTGAGTACTTTATTCCTTACAGTGAAAAAATATTGTGTGGGTGCAACCTCTATACCTTATTCAGGATAATAAGAAAATTAATTAGGAAGTACAAGACAGTAGTCTAAAATTTACTCAATTAATAAGAAGAATGATTTGAAGAAAGTAACCAATTTATAAAAAAAACACAAAGAATAATTTGGAGAAACAAAACCTATGTATGTTAAACATACATAAACGAGCAACAAAGATGAGTGAAAGCCACTACACAATCAGACTGCTTGTGAAAGCAAAAGGTGCACATATAAGATATCAAATGCTAGTTGCAGTCCAGGTCTCAAACTATTCCATTACATGTCCGACAATCTTAACCAAAGATTAATATCAATTAGAGCCTTAAGGAGAATCAACAGATGAGATGTTACGAATGATTGTGATCACTTGTACAAGCTCATAACTTAAGCAACTTTTATACACTTTGAGCCCAACATGAAATGATATTTATACAGGCTCTGGAGACTGGAAGAAGGCAACTTCCAACTTCCCTTCACTTGTTACTGGATGATGGATTTTAGACAACAGTATGCTAGTGCTATATGAATGTATGAGAGTTGCAGTGGTTTGAGTTTCCACATCTAGAACACAAAGTACAAAATAAGTAAATCCACATACAAGTGCTATTTAACTACATGTTTTCAACTGTCAATCAGAAGACTACAACTGCTTTGAAATGCCCTCAACACTAGTTTTCACATTAGAATTGAAGTTACTAGTAATCTGACACAGTTACAAATGATGAATTGGCAAACCTTTGGAGGAAGATTGAGAATATCCAAGCAAATACGGCCACCATTATCAATATTTGGATGATAAATGGGAGTTAGGAAAGTGACAATGGGCGGCTGAAAGGGGTACCTGGTCAAACAAACAAATAAAGGTCAAGAATTGAACCACACAACACATAAAAAAATTAAAAAAATTAAAAGAGAAGAAAAACCTTTCAGGTATCTGAATTTTGAGGTTAAAGAGTCCTTTAGCATACACAGTTCCTTCAGGGCCTTCAATTACTGCAAATAATGTGGAAAAAAAGAAAAGGAAATTGAACATAATTGGAAATAAATGAGAAATAATGAAAAAGAAAGTGAAAATTTACAGGCATGAATGGAGGAAAGAGATGAGGAAGAAGTAAGAGAAGGAAAGGAAGCGCCGGGAGGTGGATCGGTGAGAAGGAGCTTAAGCTCCCTTTGCATTCGGAGGTTGAGCCGCGCCTCTTGAGCCATTTCCTCTTCTCGTAGGGCTCATACCACAGGAGACACCAATTTAAAAACAGTATCCCGCCCCCTAAATTTGAGAGCGAGGGAAAGTTTTCTTTTTTCTTTTGGTAAATTAATGCAACTGTCTCAAAATGACTGTCAATTTTATTTTATTTTTGCTGCACATGAAATTAAAATATATAAAAAAAATTTGTTTCCCACTCGATGTTTGGAGCTCTGCAAGGTTCATTTGAGGGTAGCGCTCCCAACAGAATTTTCTCATACCAAAATCTCTGATTAAATGTGAAACACTCCCACCAGTGCACCACAACCCATGTTGATAGGAAATTAAAGTATAATATAGTATTTTTGTTCTAAAATAAATGATGTTTTTAGTTTTTTAATTTATTTTAAAATAAGTGATAGGAGTATTGTTATATAAATGATGTTTTAATTTTAAAATAAATGATATTTTATATAATCAAAAAGTCATAAGAGCCATGGAACTTTCATGGAATATATAAATGATTGTGTAAGTATTTCAGCATAGATATACTCTTCGATCATGGATCTAGGAGACATGAGTACTAAAAGTACCCGATTGGAGGAGGTAGATATACCTCAAAATCTTGATTTGTTAAACAAATGGACTATTCAGAAAGTTGATATTAAAACCATTTATGATTATGGTTGGTTTGATAAACTCTCAAATAAACAACTCATAAAAACTACTGAACAGTCTTTGGCGTTAAACTCCTCTGAACAAACTATTCTTTTATTAAATAAACGTGATATTGAGGTTTATAAACATCAATATAAGTTTTTACATATTGGTATGGTTCAAATCGCCTTTAAAATTTTAACTCTGAAAGAGTTACTTGAAACTTTTTTAGCTGCTCTTCGAGATGCGAGAAACTTAAATTTCCGACAATCTTTGATGGGATCAATTGAATCCACTGTAGCTTATGGACCAGTTTATTTTAATACTCAGCCTAATCTTCAGTTATCTTTGACTGACTCAAATATTTTGGATGCTTTGACATTAAATATTAAAACGCATGGTTATAATTATGCACCTGGTTCTGAACTGATATGTCTTTCTTATCGCATTTATTATAA
>JAJOOO010036328.1:0-11453 GCA_029582685.1 Solanum piurae
GTAGTTTTGAGTCTCTCATCCATGTACATGTATGTATATGTAAATATTCTATATTTTTGAGACTCGAGTTGCCCTTTGGGCCATATTTTATCAGTTAAGTTGTTTATGTCTTTGCATGGCATTGAGTTTTCTGTTGAGTCAGGTTTCCGCCGAGTTAAGAAAGCCAGGCCAAGGGTTCGCTTGGGGCCAGCAATGGTCTCCGAGTGCCGGTCCCGCCCAGGGTGTAGGCTCGGGGCGTGACAAAATGAAAAATCATTGCAAAAGTGCAAATGAAAGGTCATTTTTACCACATTGGTAGAAGAAAGGAAATTGTTGTCCTTATATTAGGAAACACTTCCTTTAGTTCTTAAAGGGTTAAGAAGAAGGTGCCCCCTCGCGCCGTCGTCGCTCGGCCTCGGCTTCGATTGATAATATTTTTGGACAAAATTTATTTAATCAATCTTGTTAATTCATTTCCTTTCTCTTATAAATTAATTCAGAATGTTAGTTAAATAACAGAATTAATTTCCGAAAAGTCGTTACTTTTCCCAAACGGTAATCCTTCCGAAAAGTCGTTACTTTTCCCAAAGGACACAATGTTCTGGAAAAAACGGGTCTAAACAGATGTTTCTGAACAGACGCGTTCCTTGCTGCAAATGGCTATAGATAAGAGGTCTTTTTCGTTTTTCAAACACTGAAATTTTTTCCTCTCTGCATACATTTTCTAACATAAATAAAATTGTCGATCGACTGAGTCTGTGTGTGCTCTTGTTGCTGTTCTTGCGTTCGCTGAAGTTATTGAAGTTTGAGGTACCGCTACTTCTCTAACAGGTTAATCCGTTTTATCTTGGGAGGAATTAATCTATAACCTTGGGTACAGTGAGGGGATTAAATTTCTTAAGGAAACACAATGGTTTTTGTGGACTCGGATTAAAACATTCTGTTTTCTTCATCTATTTTCTGTTTCTGTATTTTTTGACTAACCTGAATACAGGAGATAACACTGACAACATTGGATAACTTGTAGAAGAAGTGTGAATCAAGGAATCTCCAGATAATTCAAGAATATGTGAATAAATCTCCATCACTTGTTTCTTTGTTGTATCCAATTTTTCAGCAACCGGTAGCAAATTCATGTGTTGTAAATTTCCAAATGTCCACCTTGAAACTTTGATGAATTGACAAAATTCTAACTCAACAACATCTTGTGCCTCACTAGCAGCAGCTCTTATTTTTTCCTCCAAAGATTTGATTTTTCCAGGGTCAACTGTCTTATTTCTAGAATCGTCAAGAACATCATGAAAATACTGAGCAGTAGCATGAATAGATTCGAGCGTTTGATCTCGAATCATTAGTTCTGGGGTTCTCTGCTCAAGAGTTTGAAGAAGAGAAATTACAGCACTATAAGCTGCCATCAAATTAATACTCAAATATGATGAACAAGAAAAGATTGGAATATTGCTGGATATGTAAGGAGTGGATTTTATTGAAGATATTAAAAATTAGTACTTAAAAGAGAAGAAATATGATACTACATTATTGACAGTCACCATCAATATGTGGAATTTTGACATTATTAGTTTTTCTTTTCATACACAAAGCATTGAATTTCTCCAAATCTAATGAAATTTCAAGAAAACTACCTACTTTTTCAGATGTTGTTTAAAAAGTCAAAAGAAATTATTATTTTTGTTCTTACTTGTAAACTTAAAAAATTTCCGCCCAAAGTACTTAGATTTTTTGAGTTTCATACTTGAACTATCGTGTATAAGAGTTTTCTAGCTACCTGAGCTGTCACCAACTATTTATCAAAACACACTTCAACTATCAATTGTTCAATTAACTCTTTTACAAACAAATTGTTAACAAGCTCCCTGTATTGAGAGTTGAGACAACCAAATGTTTGTTGCATTGAGAAAAGAAGAATAATAAATAAATGAAATTTTTTAAAGGGAAAATATACCTCTCAACTTTACAATTTAGAGCGAATTTATCCTCCATTAAAAAAGTAGTATATTTACCGTCACCATTGTAGGTTCAAACTCGACTAGTTTCCTTGTAATTAATTTAGACTTGGAACAATTCGCGGAAAATCCACAATCAAACTAGATTATTATTCACTGTTACTACCATTCTCAAGAAAGATTATCGATATCCAGTATCTCAAAGTGTGAAAGCAACATTAATCATCAACGAAAAACATGTATTATTATACTTGAAGAGAGGAAAACAGATTCAAAAGTATGAAACCATCGGTTCTTGTACTCCATAGGCAATGCATAATAGATTGAAACTTATTCCATTTCAAGCTGTCACATAAAACAAAATAGATTGAAAGCTTCTTCCGCACATAACACAAAATAGATATTACAGTACATCAAAATAGTTATTGTATACAAAATTCACAAATGGGCGAGACATGTATTAAACATTCTTATTCCTAAAACATCAATTTAACAAACGACCAATTATGAACTAAAAGTGATCTGCATTCAGAAGATAGCATTAGATGGTCCCGCAAAATTAGATTCAATTCCCTGCAGCTGAAAGATAACAAGTAGAAGTCATCATGTTAGTTTCAAGGAGGTAAGTTTTAACAAAGATGAGAGAATCAATAATGTAAAACTTACAGTCACTTTTATGTATGTAAAGTTGAAGGGGATTATTTCCCATTTCCTCTTGTTCTTGTACTATTTTTCTGGCAGAATCCTCAACAGTAGTGCTGCAACAATGTAACTCGATTGATTTCAAAGTACCAATTTCCCCAAAATCTGTTGGAATTTCTTGCAGGTCATCCCAATACTGCAGAACAAGACGTTTTAGATTTGGGAAGTTATCACTGCTAGCTTCCCAACGCTTAAGACTTGAGCCACTCAGTAACAACAACTTCAACTTCAAGCTTTTGAACTTGTCATTATCACTCAATATCCATTCACCACTCGAGGTTCGATAATGTTTAAGTTTGAGCTCTTCAAGATTTGGCAACATCATAAAAGTTGATGATATGTCTTCCCAAAGAAAATAATTACACCTGCTTAAACTCAACCTCTGAAGTGATGTTGGAAAAACAAAACTCTTGATGGATATATCCATAAGGCAATAATTTCTCCAGTTGTAATACTTGAGTTCTTCGAGTTTTCTCAAGCTAGACATATCCAAGAGCTCAAGATCAGGAAAATAGTGTTGTATGAGAAAAAGTTCACGAATGATCAATCTCTTTAATTTGGAAATGCCAGAAAAGACTTCTTTTGTACAACTGGCAGTACAAAGAGCCGAAATTTTTTCTAGATTTAGAATACTTTCACTTATAGGACTGGGTAAATAAGAAACTCCTCGCAGACGTATACACCTCAAGTTCTTCATCATCCATGTATTCTCAGGTAAAGTTATATCGGAAGAATTACCACTACAAATTAGAGTTTGCAAATTTTGAAACTCTGAGATTGATTCAGGAATATCTCCATCAAATCGAATTTGGAGATATCTCAAATGAAATAACTTTGTAATCACAAGTGGAAATGACTAAGATCTTACATCTTCATTGAAGATGGCCAATATCCTGAGAAGGTTGAAACAAAGAGAAAAATGCATGTATTATATAGGGTCGCGACGGTGGATGGGCAATTTCCTGAGACGCTTAATATGGGATGAAAAAGGTAAATCCAATCGAGAAAATAAGTAGATAGATCCGGTAACAAGGGGTAATAGCTCACACCAATCATCAAATGAATAAGATAAGGTTTGAAAACTGAATTGCGACGAACATCATGCTTATGTTCTGGAAGGGGAGGGTAAGTTCTCTCAACATGCATAAACTTTATCATTTCAGCTTCTATCAAACAGAACTCATGCAGTAGATCGTGTATTCCACATGTTTTTATCTCACCATTGAATCTCCTTTTTCTAGCTTTTATCAAGTTCCTACTAATTAATTCCTCCAAATAATATATTCCCACTTCCTCCAAGCTTTTATAACTTCCAGGCGTCATAATGAAACCTTCTGCAATCCATAACTGGATCAATCTCCAAGTCTCAACAAAAAAGTGACTGAAAATATCTTTGACATCGAAAAATGCAGGCAAAGGAAATTCGCTTCATCAAGCAAGAATGAACCAAACTGAAGTGTAGTCTATTCCCAGAAATTTTAATTGTAAGATATACTTGAATAGAGGAAAACAGATTCAAAGTGTGAAACTTCGATTCTTATACTCCATAGGCAAGGCATTACAGTACATCAATAGTTACCTTTTTACAAAATAAAGAAAGGGCGAGACATGTATTAAACAGGTTTATTCCTAAAACATGAATTTAACCAACCGATCAGAACATAAAACCGAATTATGATTTCACTTTTGAAAATATAAACTAAAAGGTTCTGCATTTGGAAGATGACATTAGATGGTCCCTCGAAATAAGGTTCAATTCCCTGCATATTAAAGAAATAAATAGAAGTCATCATCTTAATTTCGAAGAGATAAAGTTATAAATATGAGGTAATTAATAATGTGAAGAACCGAAAACTTTTTAGAGAGAATTAAAACTTACTGCGACTGTTATGGATGTAGACATTAAGGATATTATTTCCCATGTCCTCTTGTTCTTGTACAATCTTTCTTGCAGAATTATCAACGGTAGTGCTGCAATCATGTAACTCAATTGATTCCAAAGTACAAATTTCCCCAAAATCTGCTGGAATGTTTTGCAGGAACCAGCAATTCTTCAGAACAAGGCGTTTGAGATTTGGGAAGTTATCACTGCTAGCTTCCCAACGCGAAAGTCCCCCACCACTCAGTAACAATAACTTCAAGTTTTTGAATTCGTCTTTATCACTCAGTATCCATTCATGACTCAAGGATCGAGAACGTTTAAGTTTGAACTCTTCAAGATTTGGCAACATGATAAGAGTTGATGTTACGTCTGCCCAATAAAAATAACAACACCGAGTTAAAGACAACCTCCTAAGTGATGTTGGAAAACCAAATCTCTGGATGGAGTCTCCCAAAAAAGGTGACTCGTACAACTTGAATGCTTCAAGTTTTGTCAATCTGGACATATCCAATAGCTGGTGGGTAAACTCTTCTACGTTAAAAGGTGCTTGAATGATCAATCTCTTTAAATTAGGAATGCCAGAAAAGACTTCTTTTGTACAACTGTTGTAACAAAGAATAGAAAATTCCTCTAGATTTGGCAACCCTGTCACAAGACTTTCTGCTCTAGGACTCGGTAAATAAGAGGGTCCCTCCAGACGTATACATCTCAAGTTCTTCATCATCCAAATCTTCCTAGGTAAAGTTATATTGTAAGGATAACTACCACAAATTAGAGTTTGCAAATTCTGAAGCTTTGAGATTGATTCAGGAATATCTCCATGAAATCGAACTTGGAGATATCTCAAATGAAACAACTTTTTAATCACAAGTGGAAATGACTTAAACATTATATCTTCATTGAAGATGGCCAATACCCTGATAAGTTTGAAACGAGAGAAAAATTCATGTATTATAGGATCACAACGGTGGATGGGCAATCTCCTGAAAAACTTAATACGGGGTTCAAGAGGTAGATTTAATCGAGAAAATAAGTAGATAGATCTGGCAACAGGGGGTAATAGCTTATAATAGTCATCGACTGAATAAGGTTCGGTTTGAAAACTGAAGCGAAAAACATTATGCATTTGTGTTGGAAGAGTAGGGTAAGTTCTCTCAACATGAATATACTTTGTCATTTCAGCTTCTATCAAACAGAACTCACGCAGTAGATCATGTATTCCACATGTTTTTATCTCACCATTCAATCTCCTTTTTCTGACCATTATCAAGTTCCGGCTAATTAGGTCCTCCAAATAATCCATTCCCACTTCCTCCAAACGTTTACAATTTTCGGAACTCCTTATGAAACCTTCTGCGATCCATAATTGGATCAATCTCCAAGTCTCAACCTGAAAATCCTCTCGGAAACTACTCATGGATAGAAAGCATGGTTTGAGGTGATTAGGCAAGTGGTGGTAACTCAAACCAAGCACTTGTAAGCATTTATCTGGATGACTAGCAATGATTTCACTTAAGGTTCGGGCAACATCCTTCCAACCTTCTAATGTCCTGGCCACTTTAGAGAGATGTCCCGCAATCACTGAAATTGTTAAAGGTAGTCCTTGGCATTTATCTACTATTTCCTTTCCAATTTCTTCCAATTCAGGAGGATGATCATATTTTGGTCCAAACACCTTATCACAAAGTAACCTCCAACCATTTTCTGCACTCAAAAGGCTCATCTCATGGGGGCTACAAGTATTTGCATACATTGCTACCTCAGTTTCCCTAGTAGTCAATAAGACTCTACTCCTATTTTTAAAATCAGGAAATATTCCTCTTATGCTATCCCAAACATCCGTACTCCAAATATCATCAACAACAACAAGGTATCTACGACCAATTAACTCTTTCTTCAATAGGCCTGCTAAGTCAGAGTCATCCATCTTATCATAATCATTTGCATTGAAACTATAATCAGTTTGCTTTGAAATGCAATGTAAAGCTTCTAACAATACATTTTTATATCGAAACTCTTGAGATATTGTAACCCAAGCAAGAATGTCAAAGTGATACCTGATTGGAAGATGATCATAAGCTTTTCTAGCTAGTGTAGTTTTGCCAATGCCACCCATGCCTGATACTGTGACAATGTCAAGATCCGACGGTGGTCCTATCAATCTTTTAATTATTATCTTCAAGTCATCATCAATTCCATGCACGATATCATCTCCCGACTGATCTGACAGCACTGGGTTGCTTGTAGAAGGAGTGTCAATCAAGGAATCCCCAGATAATTCAAGAAGTTGATCAGCATCATGAGAAACAATCTCCATCACTTGTTTCTTTGTTGCATCCATTTTCTTAACCACTGGTAGCAAATCCCGGTGTTGTAAAATTCCAGATGTCCACCTCGAGACTTTGATGATTTGAAAAATTTTCATCTCAACAACGTCTTCTGCATAACTAACAGCAACTCTTATTTTTTCCTCCAAAGATTTGATCTTTTCAGTGTCAAATCTACTCTTGCTAGCATTTTCAAGGACATGTTGAAAATATTCAGCTGTAGCATGAAGAGAATCGAGCGTTTCAGCAGTGTGACCATGAACGAGTTCTGGAATATTTCGTTCATCAAGAGTTCGAAGAAGAGAAATTACAGCACTATAAGCTGCCATAAAGTCAATATGGAAAGGAATTGAAACAAAATTATTCTTGAAGGAGTAGACAAATTCTCCCACCCTTTATTACTTATCCTTTTCCTATAGTAGAAAAATGAATTTCTTTGAATTTCAAAAAGAAAATGGCATTGAAATAACTATTATTGTCTAGTTAGATTAGGTATAAGAGTTACATGAATACTTCCTCCACTCTTTTGCATTTATAGAAACATCCTTTAATCAATTAGTTTTTGATG
Organism: Solanum piurae; assembly: GCA_029582685.1. Lineage (NCBI taxonomy): Eukaryota > Viridiplantae > Streptophyta > Magnoliopsida > Solanales > Solanaceae > Solanum > Solanum piurae. The sequence goes on from JAJOOO010036328.1 coordinate 7,423, forward strand.
ATATAAAAAAACTAAGTCAATGCCAGTTTGTGTGTGAAAGCAGATCTGTATAGAGTTACATAATAAAATACAGTTTTACTTAATTTAAAAAGCACCTCCATTATTGTATATTTGTTCTGATCAGAGAAAACAAAACATCTATACAGTTGACAATGAATGGATCAGAGAAAGCACATTCCCAAAGGCTTTTCTTTCATCGCAAAACATCTCGAGGCTCACCTACTATGGGCTTCAGGGGCGGACCTACGTTGATCTTAGGGGGTTCACCCGAACCCCCTCGTCGAAAAATTACATTGTATATATAAGGAAGACTTCTGATTTTAAGCGTATAGATACTAAAATGAACCCCCTCAATAACCAAAAGAGGAGCATGGCTCACTGGTAAGGTGGTTCATTTCTAAACCGCACGTTCCGAGTTCGATTCTCGATGAGTGCAACAAGTTTTAACTTTTTTTATTGCTTTGAAAATGCTGAGATGGGCTCAGTTTTGGGCTTAGAATACCCAATATAAGGCCTCATTATTTTTGAATTCAATCTAAAACTATATTATTTTTGTTTTTTTTTTAATTTTTCTTTTTATGTTATCTCTTTTTCTCAATTTATCTTTGTTTAAATTTATTAGCCACATTTTTTATATTTTTATCTTTTATTCTTCTTATTTATATTGCTCATTTTATTTCCACATAACTCTCTTCTCATGTACTAACTTAAAGAAACTCTTTGAGAAAATGATGTATTGTTATTAAATTTAAAATTGAATTAGAAAACTATTATATAAAATAAAGTAAATTAAGATTAATCGAATGAAAAACTTTAAAAGTTGTGAATATTCTTTTAATAAAATCTATTTAATTGAATTCTTTCTTAATGTTATTGTATCTCTATCTTACTATTTTCAAGTCAATTCTAAAGATATTAAAACTAAACTAAACTTATTTGATTGGTTCATAATTTGTTTTTTTAAACAAATGATTAACCTAGTAAATTGAATCAAATGAACTAAAAAAATCGACGATGTCATTTATTTATCTTTGGAATATGCACTATAATATTAGTAACTCGATCTTTACACCTTTCTAAAGAATCTTGATGGTTTTTAAAGTAACATATGATTAAATGTGCACTAATTCAAAATTTAGAAAAAAATCTAAAAAATAGAATACTGCAAAATAAAAGGAAAGACACTAGAAAATTTAAAAGCTCGATAGACGAGGGTAAAAGTAGGAAGAACCTAAACACAACATGACAATATAAGTTAAATTTAGTGGATTAAAATTAAAATTTTCCTCCCATGTCACTCGATTTTTCATCTTGTTACTTTTACGTGTTTACTTCTTTATACTTCGAACCCCCTCAATAAAAATTCTGGATCCGCCACTGATGGGCTTCAAGCACATTTGACACTCAACGGTCATTTGTACGAATGATCCTATTTTAGGGTGGTCTTTTGTAACACCTCGCAACTCTACTCTTAGAATCTGAATCGTTCGTCGTAAGTATATAAGCTTGAACCGGGTGATGTCCTACTTGCTCATGTGTTTTAAGGTTCTTTAAAAAATGTAGAAAGGGTATCGGAAGTGATTTAGGGTCATAAGGGACCTCTAACACCAAGCCAAATTCAAAGCATTTCTATCGGCTAAGTTTTCGCATGAGTCTATATAAGGGTCAAATTCAAACAACCATATCTCTTAGAATATTAAGAGTTAGGGTACCCATAACCTATTCAATTAAAGTTCTGTGAGTCTTCTTCTCAACGCCGTCAAGTTTGCGTCAATCTGAGTTTGGAGTAAAAAGTTATGACTGATTTACTATAAACGCTCTAACCTGGTAGAAGCTCCACAATGGCTCTGCGATACGGAGTGAATACGGACCTCACTATCCGTTGGAATAAAATTCCGTCTTTCAGCTCTTATTATTAATTTTTTTATGGGCATTTTTGTCCTAAAAACCATTAGGGAGTCATCTAAATAGCCCTAAAGGTGTATAAAATCAATTTTTCATAATTAAATCCTCTCAATCACTCCTAAAATTCTACGCTCAAGAACTTTAAGAAACACCAAGGCTAGGGTTCATCTTCCATGATTATCCATCAAGCTTCCTTACTGAGGTATGTAGGACTTCAATGAGGAATATTTGCATCCTCATGTCCAAGATTTCACAATTTTCATGAACTTAATTAATTTCATAGTTAGGGTTAGCCAACCCACTTTCAAATTCATCACATTTATGACCCGAATTGCATGATTTCTTGAATTATTTATTTATGATTATGGATTCTTTACTATTATACTTTATTTTTATATTTAGTAGGATTTTTCATGGTCATTCTTATGAGTTATTGATATGATGTTACTTATGATTCATGAACCTTATATTTCAAAGCATGATTTTAGAGTCTGTATGTTACTATGAAAGTTATTATGAGATTGCATAAGTTATGCATGCTCTAGAAAATTTCTCATTATTTGAAAAATGTCTTAGACCAAGATTTTAGCATATGATTTTAGAAAGAATGATTTGAATTTCATATTTGAGCATAGTCTCATAGCAAGATATGTTTTAGAAAAAGATTTTTGAGCAAGACTCATTATAAGCTTCTAGATAAGCTAATAGATATTATGAGCTATATAGATAGTATGCTTTGGGAGTAGTACTTAGCACCAAGTGAATGATGGTTCTAGATAGCCCAAATTCCAGAACTATGTGCCACCATAGAATTATGTTTCACCGCTTTATCGGATGATCATTAAGCCTTGTGAGGCTCAGATTAGTGGTGTCACGCCCCGAGCCTACACCCTGGGCGGGATCGGCACTCGAAGACCATTGCTGGCCCCAAGCGAACCCTTGGCCTGGCTTTCTTGACTCAGCGGAAAACTTAACTCAACAGAATAACTCAATACAAAGAAAGGTCATAAAGCAACCCAACTAATAAGAAAAATCTGGCCAAAAGGCAACTCGTCTCAAAATAGAATATTTATACATGCATAGATGAGAGACTCAATACCAACTGACTGACTGTCTATGAAGCCTCTATAACACTGAGATGGATGTTGGGACAGACCCCGCAACATCCTAATGTTACAAAACTAGGAACACAAAATAACAGAGTCCTCCGGAATGCAAAGAGGCTCACCACTGACTCTGGAGTGCTCAGCTGGATCAACGGCGTGCTGGATGCTGATCCTGGGTACCTGCGTCTACATCATAAATAAGATGCAGGTCAACTGGCATCAGTACATGGAATGTACGAGTATGCGAGCTGGACAGCTAAACAACAACTTAGGCTTGAAAGGAATACAAAAGAGAACTTACCTTGACTCTGTTCAACTCATGAATAACTGAACTCAATATAAAGCAATAAGACACATGCAATATATAAAGCTTGTAAAACTATTTTAAACATGACGTCAAAATCATAGTCATAATATCATAAAAATATACCATGCTTCCTCTCAAAGTCTACTTGTGCAATGCATGAATGAAGTCTCATACACCCATTCATACTAAGCAGAACTCCTTGAGGAACCATGCACTTTCTACTATGGGAGTTTCTCTAACCGACAACCACCACTAGGAGCCTAAGTGGTGATACAACGTCTTGCCCACGCTGCCAAAACTGTCCTATACTTTGCTGTCATATAGAACTACTTTAATTAACTTTAACTTAGTGGATCCACTAGCTTAACTTACGTGATCATCTAAAAAGTATGACCCGATAAATCCCATGTTGGCCACATGGTTCTTATGGAGAGTTGAGTTAATATGAACTCGTGTCCCCAATTCGGTGCTCAAGACTACTCCCAAAAATATACTTTAGCTCATAAGTGTTTTAAACACATCTTTCTTTAGTTTGAGATAATTGCTCAAAGTTACCCTCTTAAAAAAGGTAATTGCTCTTGAAAACTCTTTCTCATAAAAAAAACATATCAAAATCATATTTTTAATATGATCATTGATGACTCAGGAAGTCATACTGCATAAACATTGATGGTATATCTAGAGACCATACTGTTTAAACATTGATGACATAC
>JAJOOO010036329.1:0-18408 GCA_029582685.1 Solanum piurae
AGCAAGAGCGAGCAAGATGGAGCAAAAAGAGGGGAGAGAGCGAGAGAGAGATTATGTAATTATTTTAAAGTATAGTAAAATTTAATATATATAGTATAATTATATAAGTAGTTAGTTTTTCCATTTAACATAAGATACAATAAAGTTTAAAGAACAATCAAAACAAAATTTGTATTTTAACTAAGAACACAATAAACTATAATAGGTAACAATGTCATTACCTAACACATGTTGCTTGTGGAAGACGGGAGGTGGTAAATATCTCGTGAAATCAACCGAGACACACGAAAACGGATCTAAACACCACAAATATCATAAAAGAAAGTGTTTAGGGACAATTTGGTCTTTTTCTCAACCTTTTCCCATTGAACAAGAAATCCCAACTTTTGAACTCTCTTCAATTTCAGTCCTCCTTCTTTCTCTCTACTGCTTTCTATCCTCAAAAACCCTAGTTTTATCTCTGTTTTATATGCTATCTTCTCACAGATCGGAACTCTAAAACTTTACAATAGCTGACGATGGCCACTACGGTGAGCTCTGCCGGTGGTCTACTGGCTATGCTGAATGAAAGTCACCCACAATTGAAACTCCACGCGCTCTCTAATCTCAATGCATTTGTTGATTACTTCTGGCCGGAGATTTCCACCTCAGTCGCTCTCATGTAAGCTTCGATTGCATCTTAGTTTTATTTGTATAATACTAGTATTTCCTTTTGATTTCGTGCTATTGAATTGGTTAAGCAGTAGCAGAATGTAGAACTGTTTACATTGTTGAACAATTAATTAGTGTTTTTGTATAATTAGTCTATAATTGTTGATTAATTTTTGAACAATTAGTGTTATTTGTATACTAGTTCAACAACAACATACCCAATATAGTCCTGCGAGTTGAGTGTGGGGAGGACAGAGTGTATGCAGCTGGTAGAGATTTCTACTAGAACTTTGGCTCAATGAAAGCAAAACACCACATTTATGAAAACACAAGCAGTAACAATAGCGCGATTGTAAGAAATAGAGGCATACGAGACAAAAAGTAGTAATAGAAAATTAAGAGTGAGAAACATGGAAATATAACATAGTAGAAGCACCAAAACAAATACGAATACTACTTGATGGGGAGACATGATGCAGAACTATTTACTTAACCTTCTACATGAATCCTCAACCTCCACACCCTCCTATCAAGGGTTAATGTCCTCGGTAAGCCAAAGGCTTGCCATGCCATGTCCTGCCTGCTCACCTCACCCCAATACTTATTCGACCTACCTCTACGTCTCTTCAGCCCTCCGACATCAACCTCTAACACCTCCTCACTGGGTCATTCTTCTCTTGACGTGTCGAACCATCTCAGCCTAGGCTTCTGCATCTTGACAACCACAGAGGCTGCATCCACCTTGACCCTAATATCTTCTTTTTTTACCATATCTTTCCTAGTAAGCCCACACATTCATCTCGACATTTTCAATTCTGAACTTTCTTCATTATATATTTGTATACCAGTATTTCCTCTAAATGTTTTAATTGTTGTAACAATTTCAAGAGATAAATGAAACTGCTCAAAACTAAGAGAATGCTGTGATTAGAAATACCCCTACTATGTTCTTTCCTCCAAAGACAGTAATTCCACACAATTATGTGTAGAACTTGTAGAGTTTTCGAAGAAAGTGATCTTTTTCTCTTTTAGTTTTAGAAGCTATGATTGTGTGCGTTTAAGCAATCGAAGGGACAAAAGGAAAGAATGAAAAAGACTGTATCTTTGGGGACAATATTGGAGGTAAGTAGAAAAGCTTTCACTTGAATACCATGCTTCTCTTTGCGACAGGGTGTGAACTTGTTATTTGTGCCTAGCTCCACACATTGCACGTTGTGCTTTTACAACTAGACCAAAGCCTTGGGAGCTTATGACACCAAATATCTTTTTGAGCAAAGATCAATTAGCCTATGGACAACAACTTACCCAGTATGATCTCACAAAGTGGGGTCTGAGGAGGGTAGAGTAGGGTAGAGTGTACGCAGACCTTGCCCCTACTTCTGAGGTAGTGAGACTGTTTAATTAGCTTATGGACACTGAAAAATTAATCAAGCTCAAGATCTGTCTATGTATTAATTGATCTGGGTTATTTTATCAAGTTGAGATAATGTTTTGTCGGAGCTTTACCTTTCAAAAAAATAAAATGTATTTCTGGAGCTTTACGTATTTCTGGAGTTTTGTTTACTGAAGTGTCTTGGATATCACATGTAGGTTGTGTCTTTTCCAAACTCATATGCTTTAACTTTCTATTTGTACACGTGATCTATCATTTAGGATTAAGACCTCTTTGATTGATTGCATATTCCTTTTGTGTTTTATGATCTCCAATCTTTTTAAAATAATTTGTTGCAGAGAAAGCTTGTACGAGGATGAAGAGTTTGCCCAAAGACAACTAGCAGCATTAGTTGCTTCGAAGGTGCCTTTTTATTATTATTTTTTTGTTTAGCATCAATTCCTCCCTACCACATCCAAAAGAAAGGAGGTTAATTATTTTGCAGAGCAGATGAGAAGGCCAAAATCTCTAGCCTCAAGTCATTTTCTCTTTGATCCCCACACATGCTCTTTTGTTTTCAGGTTTTCTATCATTTGGGCGAACATAATGACTCATTATCCTATGCCCTTGGAGCTGGCCCTCTTTTTGATGTTAATGAGGAATCTGATTATGTTCATACTGTTCTTGGTAAATATTCAAATCCGTGCACTCTCTTCCTATGAATTCTGTCCTTGTATAGTAATGTTAATATATTTTGCAGCTCTTCTAGTAAGGACTTGCTTACAAACTTGAAAATGTCTGCTGTATCTGTATTTTCTAGGCCTAAATTTGTGTTATCAGTGTAGTGGTGCAAACTCTAAAAACTTAATACTTGATATTTGGTGCTTTCTTGGGGAAATAGTAAAATAGCTAAACTGGAACACTTGATATGCATTGATTGAACTCTCCTAAAGGGAAGCTTTCACTTGTTTCAGCTACCGTATATTATATCATTTTAGCAGCTCTTTCATTTTTCATTTATTTATACCATTGTGTTTGTTGATGTGCTTTTTGCCTTCCTTCAGCTAAAGCACTGGATGAATATGCAAGTCATAAGACTAAGGCAGCCGAGTCAAATGATGAAGCTGTAAAGGTTGATCCTAGGTTGGAGGCTATTGTTGAGAGAATGCTTGAAAAGTATGCAAATTTTGTGTATATATAAAATATAATGTTTGTACACTTCAAACTATTAAAGTAGTTCTTTTGGGGTTTTCCTGCTGTTTTACAATTGCTTGCTTCATGCCTTAGGTGTATAGTGGATCGAAAGTATCAACAAGCCATTGGCATGGCCATTGAATGCAGAAGGCTGGATAAGGTTGCTGAAGCAATTGTAAGGAGTGATAATGTAGATGCAACTCTAGCATATTGCAGTAATGTCTCCCATAACTTCGTCAGTCGCAGAGTATATCGAAGTGAGGTATTGATTGTTACAATATGCACACCTTATGTTGATCCTTTTATGTGCTAAGACTTGTGCTTTTTTCCCGGCTCTTCTTTTTCCCCTTCTGTGTTTACTCTATAATCTGATTGTTTGCTTGAGTACCATGGATGCTGCTGTCCCCTGCGGCCGTGCCTGTTCCGTGACCATGATTATCACTGGAAAAAGCATGATATTTTTGTAATAGCTTATTTATAATCCTCTGACCCAATGTTAGACATCACTTCTATTAATGTGGTTCTCACCGAGTACTAGCTCTCTGTCCACAGTAGTCTTTTGTACCACACAAGTTGTTTTGGTGCATGATTTGCCAACTTCAAGTCCCTTCGCTATAAGATCACCTCTCATCTAAATCTGCATGTTGTCCTTGTTTCTTTGTAGACAAAAGTAAAACAATTAGCTTAAATTGAGGAACTACGTTCACATTTGTATGCCAGATTAATAGAATACCAGTAATTTAATTGCTTCTCTCAACAGGTGCTTCGTCTTCTTGTTGAAGTGTATGAGGGGACACCGTCTCCAAACTATCTGAGCATGTGTCAGTGGCTTATGTTTTTGGATAAACCGGAGAATGTAGCAAGCATATTAGAGAAGCTTTTACGCTCAGAAAACAAGGATGATGCCCTACTGGCATTTCAAATAGCTTTTGACCTAGTAGAGAATGAGCACCAAGCTTTTCTTTTGAATGTAAGAGATCGACTCTCCAGTCCAGAAGTACAACCTTCAGAACCTGCCGAGCCTAATACTGCACAGACTGGAGATGCTACTGCTGCAGAGGATGTTCAAATGGCGGAGGAAAATCAGCCTTTGATTCAAACAAGAGTAGATCCAAAAGAAGCAATATATGCAGAGAGGCTGGGAAAAATCAAAGGGATTTTGTCTGGTGAAACTTCAATAAAGTTGACCTTGCAATTCTTGTACAGCCATAACAAGTAATATGAATGCCTTTAAAAGTTCTTTCCATATTCGTTGCTGAAACATGAATGAAAATGCTCAAGTATCTTTTTTTTTCTTTAATCTATGCATACAGGTCTGATCTCCTTATTCTCAAGACAATAAAGCAGTCTGTTGAGATGAGAAACAGTGTGTGTCACAGTGCAACAATATATGCAAATGCAATTATGCATGCTGGAACAACTGTAGATACATTCCTTAGGGAGAACCTAGTAAGTAGATTCTGAGTCTTTGACAAATAACCTTATCCTTCACATATGGTGTATGTAGCACAACAGTTTGTTCTGACAGAATGTTCTGCTCAAATTATCAGGACTGGCTAAGCCGAGCAACAAATTGGGCCAAATTTAGTGCAACAGCTGGATTAGGTGTTATTCACTGTGGCCACTTGCAGCAAGGGAGATCACTTATGGCCCCTTACTTGCCGCAGGGTGGAGCCGGTGGAGGTGGTAGTCCATATTCGGAAGGTGGTGCATTGTATGCTCTTGGGTTAATTCATGCAAATCATGGGGAGGGCATCAAGCAATTTCTTCGTGAAAGTCTACGAAGTACCAATGTAGAGGTACTTGTATTTATTAATTTGATCGTTGTACTTGTATTTATTTATTTCCCAGACTCCACTTGTGGGATTACACTGGGTCTGCCAATGTTGTTGTTGTACTTGTATTTATTAATTTGATCGTCCTTCCTGGGTTATATTTTGTTCCACAATTGTTTTTCTTTTTTCTGTTATTTTCTTACATTGCATCTTCTTAATGTTGCAGGTTATTCAGCATGGTGCTTGCTTAGGGCTTGGCTTGGCAGCTTTAGGAACCGCTGATGAAGACATTTATGACGACATCAAGACTGTCCTATATACTGACAGTGCGGTTGCTGGAGAAGCTGCTGGTATTGGTATGGGTTTATTAATGGTTGGAACTGCAAGTGAGAAGGCAGGTGAGATGCTTGCTTATGCTCATGAGACGCAACACGAGAAGATAATCAGGTAAAGTTGACACCTGAATACTTGTACTATCTCTTCATCGGAGGGGTGTGTTTTGATTTTATCTCTCAAAATGAAATATCCTTGCTTGTGTCTTGTAGAGACTATAGTATTGATTACAATTAGGATTGAAATTGCAAAGAATAGAGAATCTGATTAATGGACTACATAAAGCATTTTGATTAAAAGTAAAACAAAGGAACTATTAATTGCAAAGATATATTAGATTGCATGTATAGAAAGTAAAAAAAAAAAAAACTGCAATTATGGATAAAGAGCTCTGGTAGGTATTTTGAATTGATTTCACTGGATAAATTGAGGCCAAAACATTGTGAAGTTATTTGAATTATTTTGAGTCAGCTAAATTATCAGTAATCAATATTTTTGTTGTGTTTATTGATTAAAGTAAAGCAAATTTTTTAAAAAAATCTAACTTGTATTTCTTTATGTCAGTAGGATAAACCTGCCTATGTTCACTTACAAATATAAATAAATAAATCTGCCTATGTTATTGAAAACATTGTGGATAATTGACCTGTTTTTATTATATGTTAAGATATGATTATATGTGCTTGAACATTTCCTTCTGTGCATTCAGGGGCTTGGCGTTGGGGATAGCCCTCACTGTGTATGGAAGAGAAGAAGAAGCCGATACACTGATCGAGCAGATGACCAGGGATCAAGATCCTATATTGCGTTATGGTGGCATGTATGCTCTGGCAATGGCGTACAGGGGAACAGCAAATAATAAGGCTATCCGTCAGTTGCTGCATTTTGCTGTATCAGACGTGAGTGATGACGTCAGGCGGACTGCAGTCTTGGCGCTTGGATTTGTTATGTATTCTGAACCAGAGCAGGTAGGAGCTTTTCTGATGCTGGTTTATTATGTGGTTCTTATCAATCTCATTATGTTATTTATGGTCTCAGTTGTCAGAAGGATTAATATGTTTAACAGTCTTCTAGAAACAGAACCATGTTTGGTTCTCCGTAACCATCTTTCCCCTCCCCCATCCCGGATATGCAAAATCCCCAACCAGAAAAATTTAAGAGGAAAACTTTAAGCTAACTCCAGTTTTAAAAATGCTAGTTGTGTTAGCCGAGCTCAGTCGTTGGCTTGTGACCCATGTGGGCGCATTGAAGTGGGAACTAAAAGATGCTAATCTAGTTAATTGCGTTGAATTTGCAGATGCCTCGCATTGTCTCTTTGTTATCTGAGTCTTACAATCCACACGTGCGCTATGGTGCGGCTTTGGCAGTTGGCATTTCATGTGCTGGTACTGGTCTGAGTGAGGCAATCTCATTGTTGGAGCCTTTGACATCAGATGTAGTTGATTTTGTACGTCAAGGTGCTCTCATTGCTATGGCCATGGTGATGGTCCAAATAAGTGAAGCTAGTGATTCCCGTGTTGGTGCATTTAGGTATTTATCTATAAATTTCTGCATAAAGTCTCCTTTGATTCCTCATCTGATTTTTGAGCTTTTTGCTTTTATCTGTTCAGGCGGCAATTAGAGAAAATTATTCTTGATAAGCATGAAGATACCATGAGTAAGATGGGTGCAATCTTGGCCTCTGGAATTCTTGATGCCGGTGGAAGGAATGTGACAATAAAGCTACTTTCAAAGTCGAAACATGATAAAATTACTGCAGTTGTCGGGCTAGCTGTTTTTAGTCAGTTTTGGTATTGGTATCCTCTTATATATTTCGTTAGCTTGGCATTTTCACCCACAGCTCTCATTGGGCTAAACTATGACCTAAAAGTGCCCAAATTCGATTTCGTATCGCAAGCTAAGCCGTCGCTATTTGAGTATCCTAAGCCTACTACTGTAGCCACAACTAGTTCTGCTGTCAAACTTCCTACAGCTGTTTTATCAACATCAGTGAGGGCCAAGGCCAGGGCTAGCAAGAAAGAGGCCGAGAAAGCTAATGCGGAGAAGGCATCTGGCGCGTCAACTTCTGCTGCCCCTACTTCAGACAAGGGCAAGTCCACTAGTAAGGATGGAGAGTCTATGCAGGTTAGTATATGTTCTGTTCATCCATTTTCACTTCAAAGGTGGCCTTCTCTTGTTAGGGGTTTTGTGATGCTTCTTGCTGTAGCCGCAGTTAATTATTTGTTGGGGTCCTTGGGAAATTATTGATCGGAATTAGAAAAAATGCTCTGCGCTAAATGATTCTGTTTGTATTGCACCGCTGTTTGAACTGTCATTATTTGCTCACAAACTGCTGTGACCTTTCTGATTGACAGGTGGATACTCCTGCAGAGAAGAAGAATGAACCAGAGCCATCATTTGAGATTTTGACCAACCCTGCGCGGGTGGTTCCTACTCAGGAGAAGTACATCAAATTTTTGGAAGAAAGCAGATATTTGCCAATCAAATCATCGTCTTCTGGCTTTGTGCTTCTGAAAGATCTTCGTCCTGATGAACCAGAAGTATTGGCTCTTACTGATACACCCTCATCAACTACATCCAGTACTGGTGGTTCAGCTGGACAACAGGGCTCAGCCTCAGCAGTGGCTGCTGACGAGGAGCCTCAGCCACCACAGGCATTTGAATATACGTCATGATTTTTCGTAAACCTTTGGCTGATTGATTGGGTGTTAATTCCATGGAATCCATTCGAGGCAATGTGCTGAATGGGAAGAGGTGAGAAGATATCGAGATCAAAGAGTAATTTTCCGTGATCAAGTTGAATTTGATTGTAAGCTTTCTTTTCTCTTATTACAGAGACGAGCATACAGTTTTCGTTATACTGGAAATTTTACTCTCGGCATCCTTTGTCTATTCACCTGTACCTCTAGAGCGTATATTCCCTTATCGTCGTGGATTATTTTCGAGGAGTAAGATTCTACCATGTTTAAGACACGATAGAAAGGCAGAAAAGCTGAGGATTATGTACTTCCCTCAGAGTTTGGATGTATTTTGTATCTTTCCCTTGTTAATTCTATTTTACTACTTCTATTCTATAGGTGATAGGTGTGGTAAAAAATTGTGTACTAGCGATGAATTGATTGCTTTCATATATTTGTTTCCTAGATTTTTTTTTCGATCTCACAATTCTGTTTTTTTTTTTGGTTTCCCACCCGGTGTCCGGTACTCACATTGGAGCCCGACTAAATTCGGATTAGTGTCGGAAAGTCTCACAATGGGTAAAGCGCTCCCTAACAAAAGCGACTCCGTACCAAAGGGGCACGATCTCACAATTCTACATCTACATTATATTTTTTCTAAATATTTTTAAAACTTCTCTTTCTTGGTGCATAAAACATTTTTACATTAAGATGAATTATATATAATATCAGAGAAACAACAACTGGTCTTGGTTATTTCAGATTCAAATTTGTAGACTACTTCTTACTAGCTAATCATATATACATCCAATCTTAGTGCGGTGAGCTCAACCAAGAAATGCATCTTTTGGGTATGCAGAAATACAAGCTATGAGTAATATATTTTACATTAATCGTTCTAATCGTAAGATGTAAATAAGTTTTTTCGTCGTTTTCACCGACTCTGCTACGAGGCAATTCTACTAACACTTTTTGACATCTACATTAATTTCCATTTGACAACTTCTAGGCTGCTAAAGTGCTCACGTGCATGAATATTATTAAACATATCTTCAAAGAAATAAAAGATTCAAACTTTGAAAATTTTCAATCTAGTTTGAATCATAAAAAAATCACATATCAGAGCTTAAGTATTTATTAAACCCTCATGTAAAGAGGTGATAAAGTTGTTCTGCTTGTGATTCCCATTAAATATTTAGGTGGAGGTGAAAAAAAAGTGATGAGTAAATTTGTGAGGTGGAAATTAATCTATATAGGCTCCTCTTATATGTCTATATATTTTAAAATTATAAATCATAATATATATATATATATATATATATATAAAGAGAGATTATTATTTTATATATATGTACAAACAAAAATCACCTCCAAAAGTCAAAGACAACTTCTAGCTGGATACTCTGCAAGGTCCATCATTTGAGATATATATATATATATATAGATCTTTCATGTCCCAATTTTTGTTTTTATTTTTATCAAAAAATTCCACTTAAGTTTTATTTCATAATGTCCAAATTATAAGGTTAGTCAACAAATTTCAATCTTCTTATATTCTTATATATATTTATGTACATCCAATTTCATACTATATTGTATAGTTTATAAGGGAAATAAAATTAGATTTTCTTATTTTTCGATGGATTTTCAAACGAATAATTGATCTCTCCATTCTATAGACGGATTCTTTTGTTGTTCGTACTATCCATCGAATTTTTCAGTTGTGTTAGTCAGATATAGTACGGAAGCTACAAGTTCATCTGAATCCAGTTAAGTGCAGAGGCCAATGAAAGAACTTGAAATTTCAAATTTTGAATTCGCACAGTATCTTAAATATCTATAGTTTGATAATGAATTTTTTGTCTGTTTCAGCTAGAGGTGGACCCTAGGGGTGATCAAATTATTCACTAAAGATTTGAGTTTGCATGGATTTGTGAATAGTCAAAATTTTAGGGTTGTATAAAAAACAAACAAAAAGAAAAAACTATAACAAGACAATGGAGAAAGAAGAAAATTGCCAGGTATATAAGTGTTTGCTTTTATCATTTTTCATTGTTTCTATCCCTAGCCTAATTTAACATATTATATATATATATATAGCTATGTTGTTTCACTTTGAACATGAAATATTTTTGCAGGCTAATTCTTTGCCTACATCTTTTCAAATGGCAATTATTGGTGAATCCTCATCAAATAATACTAATAATCAAATGGTTGATTATATGGTAAATTCACAATCTATACAACAACAACATAACCAGTGTTCGTTAGGGTTTTTACCCTCGAATCCTTCTCTAGACAAGTTGAGCTTCGCGGATGTGATGCAATTCGCGGATTTTGGGCCTAAATTAGCCTTAAATCAAACCAAGGTATTGGAACAAGATGTTGGGATTGATGATCCTGTGTACTTCCTTAAGTTTCCCGTTTTGAACGGAAAGAAGAATGTACATGATAATGATAATGATGATGATGATCGCGAAGAAGCCTTAATGGTATCACAAAAAGAAAGTGGTGGAAAAGAAAAAGGTGAAAATAATAATAATATTGTTGAAAAAAATCAAGAAGGGAAGAGTCATAATAAGAGAAAGAGGCCAAGAATTAAGACAAGTGAGGAAGTTGAGAGCCAAAGAATGACACATATTGCTGTGGAGAGGAATAGAAGGAAGCAAATGAATGAACATCTTCGTGTATTGAGGTCTCTCATGCCTGGCTCCTATGTTCAAAGGGTATTATATCTCATCACATTCTTGAATTTTACAGTTTTTTTTAGTCTCGAGTACTGTTGAATTATGTGACCGTCTCATCTTAAAGCTTAAATCGTTAGAAAAAAAATACTTGATATATGTCTTTGACGTGGTAGTGACCCTTTACGTGATAGATCTAATTCTTTTTCAAGAGGCAAGCACATGCAAATTCTTTTTACTATAGTGTGGTAGTTAGGATCGAACTCATGATGTAGGTTAAATCATTAGAGAAAACACACTTTTGATCATTTATTTAGTGATATACGTCTTTGTGGTAACGACCCTTTACTTAACAGATCTGATTTTTTTTCACGAGTCAAGCACGTACAAATTCTTCTTACTATTGTGTGGTAGTTATTAGGATTGAAATCAGGACATTACGTTTCATATACTCTTATTATATCATAATAAAGTGTGTGATCATCTCATCTAATGATCAAATTTGTCCGACAAATCACACTTTTGATATAGTTACGTTATTCAATGACTTACTGAAGTGTGTGATGACCATCTCATATAAAAATTTAAACTGTCAGTGATAGTTAACACACTTTTATTTACTTAATTATTGTCATGTGTATCTACTCTCAACATGATGTATATTTGACAATCTTGTAGGGAGATCAAGCTTCTATTATTGGTGGAGCAATTGAATTTGTTAGAGAATTGGAACAACTCTTACAATGCCTTGAATCACAAAAAAGGAGGAGAATCTATGGAGATACTACTCCAACAAGACCATTAGGAGATTCATCAACACCACCACCACCATCAATGCCAATTAATCAAAACCCTAATACTATAAATCCTCATCATCAATCACCAATACTATTTCCTCTTCCAAATGAGTATAATATTGAAGGTGAAATTCAAGAAGAAGTAGCTGAGAGTAAGTCTTGTTTGGCTGATGTTGAAGTGAAACTTTTAGGGTTTGATGCAATGATCAAGATTCTATCAAGAAGAAGACCAGGACAACTCATAAAGGCAATTGCTGCATTGGAAGATATGCAGCTTAGTATTCTTCATACAAATATTACAACCATTGAACAAACTGTTCTCTACTCATTCAATGTCAAGGTACTTATTATTAACACTCCATCTGTTTCAATTTACGTGTCTTACTTTTTTTCAGTTTGTTCAAAAAAGTATGTCACTTTTTCTATACTTAATAAGTCCCAATTTATGTGAAGTTGTTTGATTGGGCACGTAGTTTAAGAATGAAATGAAGAACATTTAAAACTTGTGGTCTGAAACGAGTCATAGACGATATTTATGTAGTTGTAAATCATATTCCAGGTAGTTTAAAGTCAAATAATTGCTAAATATAGAAAATGTTATTCTTTTTAGGACTGACTGAAACAGAGTCACATAAATTGGGACAGCGGGAGTAATTAACTCTTTAAATCTATTGTCCCCCGACATGTTTAAAATGACAAAATTCAAAAGGTGTTTTAATATATCATACACATCTTTAGTTTACGATCATAAGATTCAAAAGTTTTCCTTATTTTTTTAAGAAATTAAATTCGAGTCCAGTCAAACTAAGACACGTAATATGAAACGGAAGGAGTAGCCTTCTCACATGCTTACACAATTTTTTTCTCTTATTGTTGCCTTATTTCTATTTTTATTTTGCAGATTTCTGGTGAAACTAGGTACACAGCTGATGATATTGCAAACTCAATCCAACAGATATTCAGTTTCATTCATGCTGAAATAGCCCCATATGATATCAACTAGTTGAAGACCATTTAATTTTTCATTGTACTTTCTAGATAGGTGGTGTGTTCTATATAGTTTGACTCCTCTTCTATATAGTGGTCAATTACAGATGCGCGGATTCAAGATTTTAGCTTTAATTTATGTGTTTATATATATATATTCAAAGTTATAATTTGTATTACTATTTAATACAATATATAATATTTATTGATTTTTACATATAAATTTATGATTTGCATCCAAAATATTAAATTCATGAACTCGATACCTCAAAACTCCATCCACGCCTATAAGGGCAATTTTCACTCCATCAACTATTTTTTCTTTTGAGATCAAGTTTGATTATTTTCAAGAATTAAAGTTATTTATTTACTCAATATTAGACTCATGTGTGTTATAAATAGTGTCCACAATTTAGATGTTCAATTCTGAGAATGTAAGGGATATATATTGCAGGATGAGTTGACATCTCAAGTGTGGACACAATAACACAAGAGTGGCCAGCTATAGTGACATTGTCTCTTCTCACTTTCACGTTGAAAATCTCATATTGATCAGGCGTAAAATAATTTTTAATAAAGATAATTTTGTATTTTTATAAAATTCAAAC
Organism: Solanum piurae; assembly: GCA_029582685.1. Classification (NCBI taxonomy): domain Eukaryota; kingdom Viridiplantae; phylum Streptophyta; class Magnoliopsida; order Solanales; family Solanaceae; genus Solanum; species Solanum piurae. The sequence goes on from JAJOOO010036329.1 coordinate 13,080, forward strand.
ACGAAACATTTGATTGCATTATCTCTCCTATGGTACTATATATACGTATTTTTAATACTAATTGAATTGATGGATTATTGTTTTTGTTTTTTTTTTTGGTAATTATATTATGTGACTTAGGGAAGGTCAACGAGCCCCACTAACCCTACCTTATTTTCAGAGAAGGGGTTTGACTTGTCAGGACCAAATCTTGTGTGTATTTGGCTGACATTAGATAGTGATACTTTAACCATGCTTCTTTGTAGGTCCTTTGTCTTAAGAAATTGCATCTCAGGTCGTGATCTAATAGTCAATGAAAAAAATTGAAAAATAATGAGATTTTACGTTTAAATTTTAAAGAAACAAAAAAAACATATGCTTTCTTATTTGCTCGAGCTAGTTCAAACGGTGGGCGGTAGCGATAATCGATATTCTGAAAAATTAGTTGAGGTGAATGACATTATGGTTAAAGGGCAATCTGGTGTACAACTAATTAAAACATCTTGCGTTCAACAAGGTTTGGGGAAGGGGTCACATCTCTATTACAGGTGTGTGATGTAAACGGTCTATCATAATGCTTGCATTAACTGTTATCTATTTGATTCAAACATAGTAACTTTATCATTAATTCCTCACTTATTCAACTTGTGTTTCTTTTATGAATTTTATTTATGAAAATCATTTTTCTTTTTGCTCATTTTTGCATTTCTTTCATGCATTGCATGAATTGAATAGCACATGGGTTTGGCCAAATGGGGTTTGTATTTTTGTACATTTTGTTTATTTTTGTAAATATATTTTAGGATTAGATGCATGAATAGAAACTAGCTAGAAATTATTTAAGCTAAAAAACAAAATAAATAAACTTGACTAGATGGTCCTTCATTATAAATTGTCGTTGGTTATTGAAACAAAAACATGAATAATTTCAAAATTAAAAAATAGAGACCTGAAAATTGAGATGTCTACAAAGGTCAACTAGACAAGAACTGGTCTTGCCCCTAACAACACATGCATTTTATTTTTTATTTTTTAATAGAAAATATAATTAAATAATTGAGGTGTATATGTACGTAATATATTTTCCGATGAAGGAAAAATCAATTGACCCCTATTCACCATACATAGCTCCGCCTAGATTTTAGGCCTATCTCATTCATTTTTATTTAACACATTTTACATGATAGTGTCACACTGAACTTAAAGTGTTTGGGAGGTGTACGTATGTCATACACATTATCAAATTAAACTATCTTTTATTTAATTCTTGATATTTATATATGTATCTTCTTAATTATTACATTAAGTACTCGTGTAATTAACATTCTTCCTCTACACTATTACAGCCATATTCTTAATTAGTTTAAATTAAACTTTAAAACTATATGTAAGGGGGCTCAAGATAAACCAATAAACTGAATAATCAAACTTAAGCCAAAATATTGACTCAAACTAATGTGAAAAATGAATAAGTTCACTAATTTGTTATGGTTTCATGGTAATCTGGAAACCAACTAATGTTTCGTAACGGATTTGAATTATAATAAAAGAAACAACAAACAATAATATATTTAGTGTAGTTTTACAAGTTATGGCTTGAAAAGAGTAGAGTATACACATAATTTCCTATAGAACCTCAACTTAAGAAATAACAGTTCAAAGCACTCTAAAAAATTATAACGAAATAAAGTAGAAAAAATAACGTATATAGTGTATATATTATATTGATTCTTTATATATTGTTAAAAATGTTAAAAGGAAATATGAGATTGGATTGTAGATACAAGAGGTAGGCCCAATTAGGACTTAACTGGATATAGGCTTGGAAAGACTAGATTGAGTTGTCTCAATATTTTTGAAACTTAGGCCACATTTTGCAATTGTGAAGATTAAGGCATATGAATTTGAATACGCAACTGCATAATAAGATGTGTATTAACATATATAAGTACTAAATAATTAAGATTGTTTTTCAATATTTGAATAGATAAATCTATATAATTTAAAATTGATAAATATCAAATTCAAATAAGATACAAATAATAATCTAATACTATATCAATAAGATTTATGTTGGCGATGATGATACATATGGTGAAGATACGAGTGATTTTAGACCGTGGTAGAAGAACAAGTGTTGATGTGGTGAGTTGGAATGCCATTTCAGATAAAATTGGATAGAGTTAATAGAGGAAAGATCAAAAGTTAAAGTCATACATAAATCAATAGTATAACATCGAGGGCATATAAAGAATGACAATCATAACATAGGGTCTACCGAAAGTAACCCCTCTATCTTTACGAGGTGGGGTTAAGGACCTTTCTTATTGAAAAGTGGCTTAGTTTTAAATACTTGTTAAAAGTCGAGTTATCTCTACTAGGCCCAAAAACACAAAAAGCCCAAAAACACTTTACCATCAACAAATTAGCCCATTAAGCTCAGGCTTCATATAACGAAACCCTAATCTCACTTCCTCAAAAACCCTAGCCTCTACCTCCATTTTTCTTCCTTCTTCACAGGTAAGCAAAGAGAGAAAAGCAAAAATGGTGTCCGGTTCAGGAATCTCCGCAAGGAGGATAGTGGTTGATGCTCGTCACCATATGCTTGGTAGGCTCTCATCAATTTTGGCTAAGGAATTGCTTAATGGACAGAGAGTTGTTGTTGTTAGGTGTGAAGAGATTTGTCTTTCTGGTGGACTTGTTCGTCAGAAAATGAAGTATCTTAGGTTCCTTCGCAAGAGGATGAATACGAAGCCTTCTCATGGACCTATTCACTTCCGTGCTCCTTCTAAGATCCTCTGGAGGACCATCCGTGGGTTAGTTTGTTTACATTTTTGAGGTTCAATTGGTGATTTTACTTGAAAAGTGCTTGCTTTTTTATGAAAGTAGATTTATTTTGTGATTTGTAGATTCAGTGACAACCGTTTATAGATATGTGCAGATTCGATGAGTGTAGTACCTGTGTAATACTATATACACTTCAGGAAACAACAACTTAATAAATAGGGGAATGTGAGCTGAGAGTCTATCGGAAACCGTCTTTTTACTTCCCATGGTAGGGGTAGGAGTAAGGTCTGTGTATCAATATACTTATCCAGACTCTGCTTGTGGGATTACAGTGGACATATTGTTGTTTGTAGTTAGTCTGGTAACAGTTTCTGTGAGTAGGTATTCTAGACAGAATGTGTAAATATATGCCTTCGTTTCCGGGGAGGGATGAGGTGATAAAGCTTGGATACATGATAAATGGTAGTGTAAAGCCAAAAGTTAAATATACTTGTTCATTTAGATTCATTGGAAAAATGAGTTTCAATGGATGATTTTGTTTGAAAATATGCTTGTTTAACTGAAGGTAGATTGAGTAATAACTGTTTATGGATATTTGTTATTCTATAGTATTGAGATATACACATATATGTGTGTATATACTTAATTAAATAAACATGGGATTCAGTTAGTCTGATAACAATATTCTATAAACAGTATAGGGCTATCCCCAATGCCGAACCCCCGATTGCAATTCAAACAATACTCTAGAGCGTGGAAACACTATTAATGATATTGTAAAGCAGCTCTATACCGATAGTTTGGTGTTCATTGGAGAGTGGAGTAATGTTTTTTTTTAGTATGCTTCACTTTTGCAGATTCCTCTTACTTGATGTAGTGTATGCTGTGGTATAGTGTCCACTTAAATGCCATTTTACTGAGTTTGTTTGAACCTAGTCATCTGCAAGGAAGAATTTTTAAGACTTTGTGATGTAGGCTTTTCATCTAAGCATGCATGTCAATGAAGGATGCATTGATGGTTTAAGTTCTTATACTATCCTATTCATGGTTGATTGATTTATTGGATATTTATGTCAAATTTTGCTCTTTGGTGCGTCTGATCAGATCTAATTATTTTTTCTTAGGATGATTCCCCACAAAACTAAGCGTGGAGCAGCTGCTCTTGCCCGCTTGAAGGTTTACGAGGGTGTTCCACCTCCATATGACAAAATCAAGAGGATGGTCATCCCTGATGCTCTCAAGTAAGTTGCAAGGCTGTTCAGGCGCATACTTTATTTTAGTACCAATGTTGTTTACACTGACATGTTTCCCTGTTTTCGTATTTAGGGTGTTGAGACTCCAAGCAGGACATAAATACTGTCTCTTGGGTAAGCTTTCATCAGAGGTTGGATGGAACCATTATGACACTATCAAGGTGAATTTCTTGCTTTCTCCTTTCTATTTGATCACCAATCTTGATTGTTTTGATTAGTGAGAGTATCCAAGCAGAATAACCTGTCTTGTGCACAGACTGTTGTGCCTCATTTGACTCATCTTTCTCCATGTAATTGCAAATTTAGATGGTTGCAGGTTTCTCTTTGCCAATTTCACAGTGACTTGCTTACCTAGTTACAATGTTACATTGCTAATTTGAATTTGTTTGTTTTTTCGGCTTCTGTGTTTCCGAGATCTTTAGCGTGAAATTTGGATGGTTGCTTACTTTGCTCTTGAAATATGGTTATTACAGGAGCTTGAGAACAAGAGAAAGGAGAGAGCCCAGGTAGCATACGAGAGGAGAAAGCAGTTGGCCAAACTCAGGGTTAAGGCTGAGAAGGCTGCTGAGGAGAAGCTCGGTCCTCAACTTGCAGTTATTGAACCTATCAAGTATTAGAGTGTAAACGTAGTTTTTTTATCGAAGGGGAAATTTTGCTTGAGATTGAGATTTCACAACTTAATCTGTCTTTTAAAGATGCTACCTGTACTGCATGATTCAGTTTTTGCTTCTAGTAATATTTGAGCAGACTACATTGTTTAACTATCTTTCGAAGTTATTTATTTTATGGTTTTATTGAGATGGCTGTGTCTCTTCTGCTTGCTAGTTTGCATTCTTGTATGAACTTAGCAATAAACTTCAGTTTGTGATACTAGTGTGTAGCTGCCAATCATCGAGGAACTTAATGTGTTGTTCTTAGGCTAGCCAGTTTCTCCATGAAACTTAGCTAGCGTTTGGCCATAAATTTCTAAATATTCTTGGCAAATATTATTTGGGTGAAAATTTGGGTGAAATTTCACCATGTGTTTGGTCATAGTATTTGGAAAATATATTTCACTTTTTTAGAAAAATATGATTTATATCCATAAGTTTTAAAAATTATCAAACCTAACCATAAGTTTGTATTACAAGTCAATTGAATCTTCGTTGCAACAATAACAAATAGTGTCCATGACACTAGAGCAATGTGGTAGTTTGGAGTAATTGCAACAAGCATCATTGCATACATCGTGAAGTAGACAAAGCACATGATTTTGTTACTCTGAGCCAATTGCTCATCATTTTCATCAACAACCATATCATCACTAGAAA
>JAJOOO010036330.1:0-10098 GCA_029582685.1 Solanum piurae
GGTTCATAAGCTCCAAAACACAAAAACTCGCACCAAGACCAAACGAACGACCAGGTGACCGAACTGTCAGTCCCAGCAAGTCATAAATGACTTGGGGTCGCTATAGGAACGCTCTAAACGACACATAGAAGGCAAAACAAGAAAATGACCAAGAGGGTCATTACAGTTATCATATTCATTTTTTTTTTTGGTTTGGTCAACTGTTAGGAATATTTACACCAAGAACTATTTGAGATCTGCTTCCTCTATACCCACTAGTTGAGAAAATGCCAACATTTAAGTGGACCGAAACAACAACAACAACATACCCAATGATATCCCACTAAGGGGAGTTTAGGGAGGGTAGAGTGTACGCAGACCTTACCACTAACTAGTGGAGGTAGAGGGGCTATTTCCGAAACTGGCTCTTTATTCATAAAGGCTGTCTTTCACCTGTAGTTAGGACCATAATTGAGATTTTTTAAAATCTTCTGTTCAAGTGTTTGATGTCATTTGACTAATTACACTAAGCCTATCTAGAATCTTAATCTTTGTTGAAGTGTTTATTTGATTTTAAGAGGCTTATTCCAGTTTCCTGTTTCATAATTAGGAAAATGGCTACCACCAAGTCCTAATTCATGATATGGGTGTAATTTCAAGTAACACTGTTACAGACTTACAGCAGATATTCTATATCTGTCTCTTTCGAGTAGTACATTAAACGATATCATGTGGAATGTCATTGTTTATCTATTCCTTTTCGATACTGTTTTTGAACATAAATGACAAGTCAATATTGTTTTTAGATATTTTATTTCCTCCGAAACTTGTATGTTTATAAATGCCTCTCTCTTTCTCTCCATCTATTTATCCGTATATATGTCTACATAAGTGCTCACCAGAGTTTGTCCGCGTAATCTTCTCTTTGGGATTATGTGCATGCATTCTTGCATTCTTCTGTTTGTGAACTACTGTACTTCTTCCTTCGTAAATAACTGAGTATTTAGCGCAGTGGTCATTTCTCAACTATTCTGTAGCTTGCTTAGTGTCAGCTAGAGTGCTGTACCTTTGATGTATTTTGTTAATTCATTTTTCCTCATTTCCAGGTTGGTACAGGTGTAACAAATACTTTAATAAACGCACGGAAGGCTATTGATAAAACCTTTGCTGGTGAAGCTGAGAATTTACCAGTTCTGTCTAGCAGTGCTGCCTATGGTGTTTACATGGCATTCTCAAGCAACCTTAGGTATTTCACATTTTCAAGAACTACTGTCATCCAAAATAATGATCACCTTCTTCCATCTCTTAGTATGGAGAAGTACTAGGAGAAATTTCACTGTTTTTACCACCATCAATACAGCTCAAGATTATTCATCTATAGTACGAAACAACAATTTCTTCTGTTGCTGCCAGTTCTCTTGCCATAAAACAGCTACTTTTTCTAATTGAACATCTTTATCATCTTCTTTCATACATCTACTCTTCCGTTTCACTATCTTCTTATGAGATATCCCTGTTTGGTCATTTTACAGATGACCTTTTTTTGGATGGAGCTCCTAGATTCACCAGTACACTATATAAGGCTCATAAGCTTGCTGTGCAGTGTTTGCTATAAAGTTTATGTGGCTAAACCTAGTTTAAAAAACTTCTTGAGAAGAACTTGAGTCTGTTTACAATGTCAAGCCTATACAAAGTGTTTTTAAATTTTACAATAATGAGGTTTTGTCATCTTACTGTGTGATAATAGCATTACAGCATATAAAAGGCTGGAATCTCGTCTCCTTTTTATTATGGAGGACAGATTGTGAATGATCTATGCAAATTTTCTCCGTAATTCATTGAAATTCATCCATGACGTTTTAGTTTGATAACAATGTATAACCTATATGTACCTAGACTTTCCCCTTTCGAATTGTGATGTATTCATAAGTAGTTAGGTCGTAGAAAACCACAGAAGGAAATGAATGCAATATAGAGTAATCTCTTGAAGCCAAGGAAGAAGCTAGTAACTGCAAAAACATAACCCCCCACCCCCTCGTGAGCTCTATATGTCAAAAAAAAAAATTGGAAGGCCCATGCCATTTCATTTATATATTTTATTCCTTTATCAGGTATCAAATCCTTGCTGGAGTTATTGAACAACGAATATTGGAGCCCTTGCTACACAAGAACAAGATCATGCTTGGTGCACTGTGCTTCGTTTTTCGAACTGGCAATACCTTTTTGGGATCATTGATGTACAAGTTCTTTCCGCTCTAAGTTTTTTCTTTCGAAGTTTACTCTATCTTCTAATTTTTCTAAATTTTTATCCCTCTCTTACCAGGTGGGTGGATTTTGCACGTTGGATTGGAATCCAAAGATCACGAGAATAAGAAGAAACATAGATAATGGTTCCCAGTTTTATGGTACCAAGTATCATTTGTACAATTATTTTTTAAATTCAACTATAACAGTGGTGAGATTTTTTGGCACACTCTTTATCGGTGCTTTATTTTGTTTAATTGAAAAGAAGTATGGCTTCAAAATCTCTTGATTGTGCAAAATTTATACTTGTTGATAACTTGTTCTTTGTATGTACCTATATCCGCTAGGAGCCACAATATGATTTATGCTGAAGGTTGATGTTGAGGAAAATTTCCAAATGCACATAATACAGGAAGCAAATATAAATAGCAAAGCCCTTTGATATTGTTTAAGCATTTTAACTTTGTATATACATGTATCGTACCAAAAGGATTTCAAAGGTAGTCGGGAAAGGGTAGCAAGCTGATCCAGCTGTAGTTTTGATTAATTTATATTGGTTTAGTTGAGTTATGATGAGAATTAGAAAATTATATGTTGTTCTGAGTTAAATGGTAGGCAACCTTTCCTTTGATAAGGTTATGTTGTTCAAAACTACGATGATTCCCCGGTATATATTTAAAGCATCAGTCAGTTCTATTATATAAGCTGAATGGACCCGGGACATATTTAGAGCTTGAGCTAATCTTTGAACAAAAAATACTGATCCCATGAAAGACATTTTCAAAAGAACAGTGGAGCTTTGGAGCAGGATTTCCAATTAAGTGAAGTTGGGCTAAAATCTCGACGGGATAAATGGTGGAGGAATACTGATGATGGTGACTAGCAAATATTTTAGACAAAGGGATCATCAAACTGGTAAGCAGTAGTCACATGCTTTAAACTGCTGCTATAATGTTTTCTTGTTCGAAATAAGGTAGCTCTAAGATATTTCATCTTCTTTATGTTTATCTGTTGTTGATAGGGAAAATGAATTGTCTAATCTTTTTCTATTAGGCAGATTATTGATCACAAAATCTAAAATTTAGTCTATTTATCTAAATTGCTCTTTCCTTTTCTCCCCTAGAAATAGTTGATATATGGTGATTCCTGCTGAAAGTGTAGCTATTTCCAAAAGCTGAATGACACCAGGTAACTTCTCAATTTACTCGTCTAAAGATTTCTTTGCACATAGATCAAAAGGTTTGCTTATGCCTATACTACCAAGGAACAACTTCTTGGTGAAAGACTTCCATATGCATAACTTATGTTCTTTGGTTAGACTGAGGAAAAATTCTGATCAATATGTGCTAACGTTCATATTAGTCCATCTGCCTAAGCCTTGGTGCGGACAGTTACCCAGTAACTATGCTATAGTGGGAGGTAGCCAGTGGAAGGACACCACCGTCATCATAAAAAGAAAAGACGCCCACATTACTCAGAACCAAATTCCTGGTGAAAGACTTCCCCAGGCTGCATATATCCTATTTTTAGGAGGATTTGAGAACCACATTTGATACCTTGTTTCAGGTTCGAGACAATCCGTTCTTCCATAGCCATTGTCTAGGTTTTTTTTACAACTAGTCAATTTAGAAGTTTCAGTTGTACTACTTGTGAATACTTTAATACAGTCATCACTAAATGGTTCTCCCTAGTCCCGATGTCAACTAGTGGATGTACTAGTCTTTTTTATGATATCTACATAACAATATCATAGAGTTAGGACACATTAGTGTGGACATCTCTATTCGAGTCCGAACTTCATTTCAATATGGAAACCTGATGTACAGTACTACAATTGAAATGGATGTGGCAGTTCTATTTTTTTTCCTTCAGCTGTTCCAATACACTCCATGCCTATAAGAAGCTTGATTATCATAAAGAATTCATCTTATTCATCAGCAGTCAAGTATTGAATTCCAGCAAACCAGTTTGTGAAGGAATTGCCCTATCTGTATTCTTCAAACTGCTCTATTTAAAAAGACCTCTTTGGTGGTGGCACTTTTCTTTGGCTTAAAAAGAAACAACTAGTAATGAGTACTTACCAGCCCACAATACATTATCGGCACAAGTCATGCTTTAAAGTTTTAGCGAAATATTATATTTCAACAATAACTTCAAAGTACGCATGCTTTACCGGCAGGTATCCGGCTATTTCAGACAGAAACCTTTTCATGGAAATATTCACATCAGGATTACTAGCCAATAGCCCTTTATTGAAGTAATTATTGGCCCCAATGAGTTTCTTGCTACACAATGAAGTATTAAACTCCATGCCTGACCAACATATTCCCTTCCATTTTTTGGGTATCTCAGGCATCCCATCATCTCTGAAACTGGCGATTCGGGCCAGACGCCAGAGTCAAGAACACCAATGACCACATCTTGGCCAAAACCGGAAGCTGGACACAGACCAGAGGAAGGATTGAGCTTAAGAAACTCGGAGGTGTGTGTTGTGTGAGCTTTAACAGACCTATCTTGAGAGCTTTTAGCTCATCTTTAGACAAAACAGCACTGAAGCCATGAAATACATTGTAATAAGAATAGAGAAGCTTTGGAACAGGATGGCAGCTATTAAGTAAAGCAGGAGTTGGAATCTTTATGGATTCAGTTGTAGAAGAATGCCAGTGATGGTGAGTAGCGAACACCTTAGGCATTAAAGACTTGTCCAAATGGACAATATAAGTAGATCTCTCTGCTATGACTACTAAACAAAAGAAATGAGCAAAAAGAAACCAAGATAACCACAGAAGAGGTAGGAAATTAGCCATTTCCATTGTTATCTATGTAATTTGTGTCTACCAAGTATAGATGAGGCTCCTTTTATAACACAGAAGCTCAAAGAAACCATTGGCCCATGGACATTTTCTTCAAGTAGATAATATACTTTGAGCACATGGTGCACTGGTCCTTTCAATATAAATTCTGTCAAAAGAATAAAAATACCTTTGAAGTCTGAGCTATGTTTTTTATAGTATAAATTAGTGCAAATTGCATATAGATAGGCACATTGGCCAACAACTTGGTACCTTTTGTTTTATAAAGCAGATTTTTTTTTCTGATGACCGTGATGTCCGCGCCAACTTTTGCGCACGTTGACTATTTCCAGGTGATATCTGCCATCCCCCACCAACAACGGGTACCAAGTAACTCTATCCACCATGGCTGAGACATATGGGAAGAATCACCTAGTGTTTTTTGTCTCCGTTGGGAATAGGACCTGAGACCTCATGAATCTCAACTACTTTATTGACCACTAACCCACACCCTTTGGTGAAAAATATAATTTATTTATTAAGAGGAGATATTACATACTTTTATCCATCCTCCTTTAAATTTTAATTGTTGTTCTCTTACTGGCTTTACTTTATTCTAATTTTTCCCTATATTTGAATATGCATGGTTGTAATGAGTACTTTTCTAGTAATGAGTACTTTTACCACAAGTCATGCTCTTATGTTTTAGCAAAATAATATATTTTAACAATAACTTCAAAGTACGCATGCTTTACCGGCAGGTATCCAGCTATTTCAGATGGAATCCTTTTCACAGTTACAAACTTAGAAATTGCAAAACAGCTTCACTACCAGGTCTCTATCTCTGGAGATATTACAATAGGACTCCGTACTGTATGATTTCCATTCTCTTCCACCCATGTGATTGAACCAGATTGGACTTCTTGTTCTGCATCGTCTTTGTAGCGAATGGTCAAACTGTAGCTCAGCTTCTGATTTTTCTTCTTAAAAAACAATGTTTGCGGTGACACAGAAACCTTTGAATTCCTTGGTGCTTTCACCTTCACCCTATACTTAGATGCAGCACTCCCAACATTTGTCAGAGTCCTCCTGAATTTCTGCTCCAAAAAAGTGAAGTTTCCTTCTGGGCTAAAAAAAGCAATAAATGATGGGTAATTGATATCCGAGGATGGATTTGAGCAGTTGTGGTTAGCTGATGCTCTTGCAATTGTTTTGAACTGCTCCTCTGTGAAATTCAAAGAACAAAGAAGATTAACATAATCTTGTGGAGTGGTATCATTTATAAGGCCTGGATCAAGAGCCCTGTTAGGATCAACATGTCCAGCTCCCATATCTAGTGATGTAGCAGGTTTGTTATCCTCAGATTTTCTTATTGGTTTTTGAGTATTATCCAAAGGGTTAGCAGTGGTCATCATGGCGGAACGAATAGCTGAAGGACTCCATTCAGGATGTGCACCTTTAACCAATGCAGCTATTCCAGCAATGTGAGGAGCAGCCATGGATGTGCCTGATTCAAGAAGGTAATCAGTTGCCAATTCTATATTGGTACCAATTGTCGCTGCCATAATATTAGATGGCCAGGCGGCTAGAATTAACACTCCTGGTGCTAATATGTCTGGCTTTGACACTCTCAGGTAGCTTCGAGAAGGGCCTCTAGCTGAGGATGCAGAAACAACTGGAGCAGGCTTTGAGTCCAAATGCGTCTCCAGGAAACTAATGCTGGCCTTGGGTTCATGAGTCGTTGAAACATAACTGAGAACCTGTTTCCCTTCCTTGGGGGTTATAACAACTCCAGGATTTGGAAATTCAATGGACCTTAATACTGCTGGATCATTGGAAATAAAGATGGCTGCTCCTAGTCTAGCCTCTGCAACAGATCTCATTTGGCTAGCGACTTCTTCTGCATCTGCGCTCTTCCGACAAATGATGATGCTACGTCCAGCATCCGGTACTTGAGCTAATAATTCAGCTGAATCACAAGCAGACACTGTCTTGTTGTAAATTACAGGCCAATCATCAATAATAGCTCTCGCTGGAAACAAGCTCCATCCCCTTATCATTAGACCATTTCCCAGGGTCAGAGTCCCTGAAAACCAACGGTCAGTGTGGCCTGACGCCACTGTGAAGATCCATGGTACTCCGTTGTTTAAACTTCCCATACCAGGACCAAGGTTTCCTGCTGATGCAGAAACCAACACGCCCTTGGCCATGGCACCAAAAGCAGCTATTGCAATAGTATCTTCATATAAAGGAATAAAGCGCCAGCCATAAGAAATGCATATCATGTCAACACCATCTGCAACCGCTTGGTCCATAGCTGCAATCAAATCAGAAGCGACATTCCCTTCATCAAAGCTGAATTTATACACAGCAAGCCTAGCTTGGGGTGCAACCCCTTTTGCTGTTCCTGGAGCATATCCGAAATATGATGCTCCTTTGACAAAATTACCAGCAGCAATGGAGGCAACATGGGTGCCATGACCTCTAGTGTCCCTTGCAGAATTCATGGAAATATTCACATCAGGATTACTAGCCATTAGTCCTTTATTAAAGTAATTTGCCCCAATGAGTTTCCTGTTACACAATGAAGTATTAAACTCCATGCCTGGCCGACAAATTCCTTTCCATTTTTTGGGTATCTCAGGCATCCCATCATCTCTAAAACTGGCAGATTCGGGCCAGACACCAGAGTCAAGAACACCAATGACCACATCTTGGCCAAAACCAGAAGCTGGCCACAGACCAGAGGAAGGATTGAGCTTAAGATACTCGGAGGTGTGTGTCGTGTGAGCTTCAACAGACCTATCTTTATAAGCTGAAATGAAGCCTGTGGACTTCTTGAGAACTTCTAACTCATCTTTAGACAACACAGCACTGAAGCCATGAAATACATTGTCATAAGAATAGAGAAGCTTTGGAACAGGATGGTGGCTATTAAGTAAAGCAGGATTCACAATCTTGATTGATTCAATTGTAGAAGAATGCCAGTGATGGTGACTAGCAAACATGTTAGGCATTAAAGACTTGTCCAGATGGACAATATAAGTAGATCTCTCTGCTATGACTACTAAACAAAAGAAATGAGCAAAAAGAAACCATGATAGAAAGAGAAGAGGTGGGAAACTAGGCATTGCAATTGTTATTTATGTAATTTGTGTCTACCAAGTATAGATGAGCCTCCTTTTTATAATACAAAGACACCATTGGCCTATGGGCATTTTCTTCAAGTAGATAATATAATTTGAGCACATGGTGCATTGATCCTTTCCAATATAATATTCTGTCAAAGGATAAAAATACCTTTGAAATTTGAGCTATTAGCCAATGGCAAGTCCTTTTTTAGTATCAATTGGTGCAAATTGCAAATATATAACAAGCACATTGCCAACAACTTTGTACCTTTTGTTTTATTAAGCAGACATATTGCATACTTTTATCCCTCCGTCTTTTTAAAAATGTTATATTATTGTTCTCTCTATTTTATTGGCTTTACTTTATTATAATTTTTCTCTTTCTTTGAATTTGCATGGTTGTAAAGGTTTTTGGTGCTACTATGAGGATGATTTTACAAAGACTTTTGGTAAGACCTCCTCATTATAAAAGTAATACTCCCTCCATTTTATTTAATTTGGCCTGTATAGATGTTTCATTTTACTAGTTCATTTTAGCAAATTAATAATTGTTAAATTTAGAGTTCCAAGACATGATTTATAAAATTAGTATAGTAAAATACATCTCTAATTAAAGTTTTTTTAATGGATGTGTCTGATCAATAATATGGATGGATCGAGTAATATAAAAGGGAGGGAGCAATAATACGACCTTAGTCAATTTTGTAAGAAAAATAAGACCTTTGCAAAGACCTCATGAGGTCACTTATCTTGTGTATATTTTGTCTATGAAGTGTATAACTCAAGTTGTTAATTTTTTATTTAGGGACAATGACCCTATATTTCCCTTTTAACAATTATTTTAAAGCTACCACATTCTCAATAATACTTTTAATTGCATTATGCAAACACATGAATATAATTACAAATTGTCAGTCATTTTCTTTAAATTGCATATAAAATATTCCCCAAATCATAGTGTTCTGCCTTTAAATTCTTTTGATAAAGATAATTTAATCACAAGTGCATCGGATCCTTTTCTATTTCTGATATTTCTGTTTTTTTTGTTTTTTTTTTATTATTTTCAAGAATAGTAACTTTACAATTATCGGAGTAAGGTAAGGTAAGGGCAAATGAAAAGAGGGGTAGTGAAGGAGAAGTAGGAAAAAAGTCGAGTGTACATGCTAATATTTCTCTAATAGATAACTATCTTTGATCTTATGAAAGAAAATATATGATGAAATTTGAACCGTAACACCTATAGTATGGAAAGGGAGAGTACTCATCAATTGAGGTTGACCCTTAAATCTCTTCTTTAAAAGTTTGAAAGGGAAAGAGGATGATAGGCCTCCAATTACAAACTGGAAGGGAGAGAGCTCACCAACTGTGTGGCTCCAAATTGGGTTGATTATGTGATTGGTAGGTGTGTACAAAACCGAATCAAAAATCGAATCAAACTGTAAATTGAGTCAAACCGAGAAAAAAAACCGATTAGTAGTTGGTTTGACTTGGTTTGGTATTGAAAAAAACAACTCGACTATATTTGGGTTGGTTTGGTTTTAACTAAAAAAAATCAACCCGAGACCAAACCAACCCGATATTATATATATAATTTTAAAATTTTATTTTATACATAAAAATATTTACTTTGATATAATTTTTAAATATTTCTTATACTTTTTCATAGTTTTTATCTTTTAATATATTATTTCAAGTTTGAAATTTATAATTCTGAATGGTTCAATAAAGATTATAATCCACAGATGTTGATAATTATAATAAGCTTAAATCAAAATCAAATTAATACTAATGCAAAAAGAAAATCAATGCAACACTAAGAATGACAATAATATTGAATATTTGTTCTTTGGTTTTACATTGGTTTAGACAATTCAAATACATAATCTAATTTTAATTTCCTTTAATATTTAGTCATGTAACTAATACTTATTAAACTTATTTTAGCATGATTT
>JAJOOO010036331.1:0-12582 GCA_029582685.1 Solanum piurae
TCTTTCTATCTTATTCTTGTTTTATAAATTCTGTATCATCGGGTTTTTGGGTGTTAGGCTGACGTGTCTGGTGGGGTTTGGGCACGTGCCATCACATCGAGTTTTGGGGTGTGACATATTTTTACTTTGCACCTGCATTAAGAAATGATGCAACTTTACCCTTCTACCCTTATTTAATTCTTTTGGAACTCAAGTTTTCAATCAATGAATATGAATTAATTTATTTTGGTTAATTAATTTAACCAATGAACATAAATCATTTATTTAACTTTTCTAAGTTTGTCAAATATATGTTTTCAATGCTAATAACTCACAAGGGTAAAAGAGGAACAATATGTTAATTTATGCATTGATTTTATGAAGTGACAAGTATTATGGACCAACTATTTATAGAAAGGGATGACTTATAAAATGGGACAGAGGGAGTATTATATATATATATATATATATATATATATCTTGCTTACCTAGCTGATCATGATGTGTATTGATTTGGGAGTTACAATATATTAAAATTTAAATGTCTTAATTAATGCATGGATAAATGGAAACTCAATGCACCTTAGTTGGCATTATCAAAGTCCAAAATAAAATATTCCATATTTTTCTCTCATAAAAGTCAACAGTACATTTTTTTTCCATATATCCTTTAATCAATAGTCAACCCTTTTATAAGTTAGTCCTAACGAAGCTAGTGAGGCTATCAAATTCATAATTCAGATTATTTTTTTCTTAAAAGCGCTTATTTTAGAGAGTTGAAGTGTTTGACCAATCTTTTAAAATATTTTTGAGTAGTAGCAAAAGTACCATTCACAAGTTGAAAAGGTAGCTTCTCCCTAATAATACTTTTTGAAAATTTGGTCGAGCATAAAATATTGCTCTAAAATTAATAAAGAAAAAATTTCAAATTGATTATTCGAATATATACAAACTTCTATTCTCTATTAAATTTTTTTGAAAGAGTACTTATTAAAAAAAAAATCAAAAAAAAGAAATTTTGATGGTATGATCAAACATGCATGCTATAACCATTAACCATGATAATCAAGAGGGTGAGTAACCTCTTAAAAGTAAATGATTATAAAGTAAGAAATAGTGAAACCGTTTACCACCATAAGATGAATAAATATATGATTGGATTTAAGCTTTAATTTTTATACAATTAATGAATTTTAATATATAGAGATAGACATATATGTATTACTTTATAGGTTTTACATTATAAGTGCATGTAACTTAAATTTTATGTCGTTAAATTAGAAATCGATCATTTATTGCATATTAGAGAGTTGTAACCTAAAGCCGAACTTGTCAATTCTCTTACATTAAAATATCACTAAATTTAATACTCGGTTAATTAATAATCTCTCTAAGATAAGAGTTTCCTCCTGTCTCGACTCGGACCAATGGAAAAAATCACTCATTTCGATAAGATAATAAGATAATATATTTTCAAAAGACCTCTATATAAATATATGGTCTCATTAATATTATAAATTAATAATTCTTTAAAAGTATAAATATATGTAAGACAATTTAGTGAAATATGATTCTATTATGTTATGCTTTTTGTTAAAATTTTAATCTAGTTGAAGCTCATCCCTAACTTTTCTTATTGCATCCAAAAATTTCGGTGCTGTCTTTTCGAATTGCACCTTAAATTGTGAAAAGTTCTAGATACGATAAGTGTTTCCTTACACATAACTGGATCCAAAGGTATTGTATCATCTTCAACTTTATCATCGACATTATTTTTTTCAATAATATTCACAATTTGTTCTAAGCTCTAGACCTCTAAACATGTATCATTTTCACTCATCCAATAGGTTATTAACGTCCATTTTATTGCGGTAATCGAGATCATTAACCATGACTCAAGTTCATAAATGACGTTTTATTGTATTGTTAGTTTAAATACAATTTTTATTTTGATTGTTATTTAAATTCTAGGGGAAACTAAGCAAATACCTAATAAAAGAAAAATAATTACAAACATTTATCATTTCACATTCATACGCCACTAAATAAATACACTATATTCCCCCCCCCCCCAAAAAAAACTCATTTCGCTTATAACTGATACTAAATCAGTATCTTATATTGTATTGGTATTATTAAGGATGATAATTTCACTTAATTGATACTAAACCAGTATATATATACTCTATTGGTATCATTAAGGTTTGTTTTTCAGAAATTACTCATTAGTCAATGATACTATAGAAGTATATATATACTTCTATAGTATCATTGACTAATGAGTAATTTCTGAACAAGAAACCTTAATAATATCATGATGAGTCCTAGATTTGGACTTATTTAGGGGTTTGTTTTGATAGTTTTAGTGTCCTCAATTGCCTGATTTATGCTATAAACTGATGTTAAAGCCTTGATTTTCAGGTATGTGGATAAAGGAGCAAAGCAAGGACACTAACAGGCAACAAAGAACAAAACAAGCTGAAGAAGTGGAGAAATGCGAGCCTGGTAATCGTCAAGACCACTCGGCGACTTGCCGAGTGGCTCTTCAGTCCACCTAAAGTCCAAGTGTGACAGCCCTAAGGAAAGAAACCAAGTCGGTGACAGGAAAGGGGCAGTCGGCAGATTGCCGATCAATTCCACGATGACAAGATTGATCGCCCAAAGTTACAGGACTTGAATATGCTGAAAGCCAATGCATAAAGATGATAGAAAAGGGCAAAGGGCGGTTCGCCGAACCACTCGACGAACCTGACTTACCTCGCCTAATGGCCCTTCGTGGCGAATTTTTGGCAACTATAAATTGAATTTTGAACTGTAAATTGAAGAGTTTGCTACCATTTTAGAATAGTTCTTCTTTGAAGTTTGAGAGTTTCCTAGAAGATTTTGCAAGTGGGTTACTAATTTTCTTTTAATTGGAGTATTTTAAAGGTGTGAATACTCTTACCCAGTTAATGGATAATCAATTTGGTAATTATTTTTATCTTTTTATGATGTTTGGCTAAAACTCCAATTCTTGAGGTGTGATCATGTGATTATGGATTGAATTAGCTTATGGGTATTGTTAATTACTAGTTTAAATGCTATATTGAAGTGAGTTTAATCACTAGCTGAGGTTTAATTTACGAATTGTAGTTGAAAATGCAGTTCTAATTTTGTGTTCTTAGCTTGCTCGAGAGAGAAGTTTTGGGACTAAGGCTTGTGATAAATGGTTTGTAGGTATTGGGCTGATATGGGTTCAGCTCGAGAGAGTGAATTCTAAACCCAATCCTACCCATCTAGCTTGAGAGAGTGGATGAATTAAGGTGTGGGTTGTTCTTAATTTCTATGATTGTTGATGTTAAAAAGAAATAGCTTGAAGCGGGATAGTTGTTCGAGAGAAAGCTATTTCACTCATAGTCCAGCCTACCCACTAATATTTAGCTATTTATTAGTAGTTTCAATTACCCATATAGCAAAATTTGCTTATAATCGATCAGATTCTGAGAATTCCTCTCCATATTGTTATTTTATCATTTTTTGACTGCGTGGTAGTTGATAATTTCAAACCAACCCCCCCCCCCATCTGACATTTGTTGTCACCCGTTTGACTTGTTCACTTGTATTTTTTGATAATTTCTATTCCTATAACTATTTAGATCACATTTTTACTTCATAACTGGACTTTCAACACGTACCGCTCCTTGTGGGTTCGACCCCAACTCTTCGTTGGGTTTTATACTGCTTAACGATCGTTTACACCTAGAATTAGATGAGGTGTGCTTGAAACGTTAAATCAAAATGGCGCCGCTACCGAGGAGTGGTTTTGTTTTAAAATTCTTTTATTGAAGTTGAATTGTGATCTTTTTTGTTGTAGTTGAATCGACTTACTTTAGTTTTTGTTTTGTGTTGCTTGTGTTGAATAGAGAAAGAGATAAGCATAAACGAGAGTAATGGTAGCCAAGTGGGTCACCAAGACGATATTGGGAACCTCAACGATGTAAATGATCCAAATGTTAATGACCCAATCCAATTGGGTGGTGTAGGTGTCATTCGTCTACCTCCAGCTGAAGGAAACATTGTCTTTCACATCACTAGCTCAATGCTTCAGCTCCTACAATTGAAGGGATTATTTGGGGGGTGGCTCATGAGGATCCCCATAAGAATATTTGCAACTTCGTGGACATTAGTGGTCTGTTCTCATTTAAGAACATATCACAAGAAGAATTAGTCCGTCTCAGGTTTTTCCCATTCTCTCTTATGGGTGAAGCCACCAAATGGTTATCTGAGTTACCAAAGGACTCCATCACCTCTTGGGATGAGCTGATTACAGCATTCCAAGTGAGATTCTTCCCACCACTGAAGATGATGACACTCAGAGATAGCATCCAAGGTTTTAAACGCTTGGAAGGTGAACCAATCTGCGAGACGTGGCTAAGGTTTAAGAAGTTGGTGATGCAATGCCCAACTGATGGACTTCCAAATAATGTGTTGCTGTAATACTTCTATAGGAGCCTTGACTCAGTGAACAAAAGAGTTGCTAATCAACTTGTTCCCTGTGGTATAATGCAATAACCCTATGAAGTAGCATCTCAACTCCTTGATTGCATGATCAAGATCAATAGAGTATGGTACACTAGTGAATACCAAGTCTCTCCTTCTCAATTTTGGAATGACAAAAGAGCAGATCGAAAATGATCAAAAGAGAGACCAAAATATGGCCAAAATGATGACCCAGTTGGAAAACTTGGCTAAAAATATAATGGGTGTTGGTACAAAGAGTGTTAATGTTGTGGGTGTTGGTGGAGTAAACCCAGATGAAGCAAAATTTGAAGCGCTATACAATGAGGAAGTGAACTTCCTAACCAATCAATGAGGAGGGTATCGTCAAACTACCCAAGACCAGGTGGAAATCAAGGTTGGAATAGAGATGAGGGCTGGAGAGACCGTGACAGAGATTGGTGTGATCGTAACGCCACTTGGAAGGAAAGAGAGGGGGACAAAGATAGGTATGTCCCTCCCCATGAGCGTCAAAATCCCAAGGAATCTGAAGGTGGCCGTAAAGAAGATATTCTCTCACGCATTCTCAACAAAGTTGAAGGGTCAGACAAAGTGTTGAAAGAGATGAAAGAGGATGTCTCAACTCTCAATCAGACAATGACCTCTCATTCAGTCTCTATTAAGCAGCTGGAGACCCAAATGGGTCAAAAAATTTCTCATTTAAATCCAAGACAACAAGGGGGGTTGCCTAGTGACACAATGGCAAACCCCAAAAATGAAGCTTGATTTGGTATATTCGTCGTGCCACGACATTAACTAAGGCACTTCTTGGGAGGCAACCCAAGTTTTTAATGCTTTAGTTTTTTTATTTTGAATAACGGGTGTTGATTGTGCAGGTTGAAAAGTGAAGAGTGTTGGAAGATGGGTAGTTTGGTGAGCCAAAATACCAGTCGACGACACGCCAAACAGGTCGGCGAGCACCGACTTGGACCGCCGTTGGAACCACCAAGCTTGAAGGGGACTTCTGTAAAACTCAGCGGACTAAATGCTTAATCCGCGACTCACCGAACTGGTCGGCGAGCCTGACTTTGTCGTACATTCTCACTCGACGCATGGCGAACTCGACTTACTCCATCGATGATGTCGCGAACTGAAAGGTTTTAAAGGCCAAACGGTTTAAAATTTCAAAATCCTTCATCTTCTCTCATTTTTAACTCTCGTACATTCTCACCCGAATTTTAAATCTTCCATATTTTACTCTTTTGCCCGCATTATTGTGTGATTTCGTGCTCGGAATTGGAGAACTTTTCTGCCTAGCTATTCAAACTTGAAATTTGACATTAAGGTTAGTTTTCTGAACCTCGCACTTTAATTTTGTTGTTGAACTCGAATGTAATAGGTAAATGTGTTGTTGTTTGATGTTGGGTAATTGCTTTAATCGTGTGTATTGTGTTGGTTTGCCCATTTTGATTTGAAATACGTGCCTAAATTCTTAAAAATGTTTAATTCTCGTGTCTTGTTTGATGAAATCGGTTCTAAATTGTTGGGTTGCAATTTATTTGTGTTGGGTCTTGTGGGGTGATGTCTAAGTAACCTCGAATTGTGCCAAATGACGTAATTTGCCCAATGATGGAGCGTTTGATGTCAGTCTTAAGGGCAAAAGTCATCAAATGGATAATTTTGGCCAAAACATGGGAAGTCTGAGTACCCGAGGGCATATGTTGTATGGATCTACCTTCAATTTCATGATATTTGTGTTTGATTTTGAATTCTGGGGCTGCAGGCTTGATTTAGGGAAATAGGGTTGAAAACTACCACGTTGGGGCGTTTGACGAGCTGCGTCGAGCTTACCGAGTGGTTCGGCGGTTCACCAAAGTCCCCCTTTGATCGCCCTTAATTTTATATTTTGGCTAAGTTTAATCTGTAAATTTTGGCGGGAAGCCTAAGCTCGCCAAAAGGTTCTCTTGCTCACCCTTTCTGCGCCCCTAATCCTTAAAATACACTGTAACTTTCGGTGGGCTACTCCTAGCTCGCCGATTGGTGTCGGCGATTCGCTGACTGGCCCTGAACATCGCTGACCTATCTTGATTCTGGAAAATTTTCACTCTGGTACTTTCGGCGAGCCCGATCTGGCTCATCTAAGTTACTCGGTGACTCGCCGGATGGTTCGGCCAGTCTTTCTGCAACTAAATGTCTGCACTTTTCTTGGATTGTTTCTAACACTTTTCTATATGTTTTGCAGATATGGCTAGACCCAAAGTGTCAGGGAGAGATATGCCTCCCCGAAAGCGGGAAAGAGGAGTCGTGGTAAATGAGGATGCAGCTCCATCCAAGGCAAAGGCATCTCAGCTTCCTACAAAGAGAGGAAAAGACAAAAGAAAGGGAAAGGCGCTCGTGATAGAATTATCGAAGGTCAGCTCCGACAGTGAGGGAGTCTATGAGACTCACCTCACCTCATCAGACAATGAGGGAGACTCCCAGGATTCTCAGGCTTCCATCTCTGAGCCTGAGGATAACCAGTATCTACATGCCCGGAGAGCATAGCTTCACTTCAAGGGTATGCATGATCTATCTAGGATCCGGGTGCCTCAGATTCCTCTTCCTCCCCCAGCTTCAGCTCAGAATGTGGTCCCAGCACCACCTGTGCAGGGTCCTCTTCCTCGGTATCTCAACAGACTAATGACTGAGGTACTAAGGACTATTATTGAGGAGAAGAGTTTGTCCACAGATGGTGTGATGGATAGGTATCTGGAGATATTGAGCACCCTAAAGTCCCACAAATTCCAGACATTCACTAAGACCCGGGGTCCCTATACTTCTAATTGGATCCGGGAGTTCTACTCAGCCTACGAGGCCTTGGTACCATAAGGGAAGAGGAAAACCAGCACCTTCAAACCAGTGGACTCGATGATTGTTTGGGGGAAGAAGGTAAAATGTGATAGGGATGATATAAACGCCGTCTTGGGATGCACTTATTACTTTGCAGATGACTACCAGAGTATGATCAGGAAAATGGCATTGGAGGAAATGAAAAGTTGGTTGGCTCCTCTTCTTTATGACGGTACTCCTAGGTGGATTGAGGCCAGAGTGCCAATAGAGAAGAAAGATCTCAATGTTGCTGAGAGGTATTGGTTCGGGTTTATTAGTAGCACAATCATGTCATCCAGAATGAGTCTATCCTCCGCCACATAAATGAGGCATGTGTTGGATCTATTATTGCTAGGAAGAGCCTAAATTTGGGTGTGATCATTAGGCAGGAGATGGCCATGTGGGCCAAGCAGCGCCAAACATCTCTCATATTTCTGGTGTTGGTCACCGAGCTGTATAGACTGGCCAGTGTTCTGCTAGATGAGAAGGTGGATGTGGAGGTGAATCCTACCTCCTCTACTTGCATCTGGCATATCGAGGCCAAGTGCTAGAAGGATGAGGCTGAGAGAAGGAGGGCAGCTCCGGTGGATACATCCCCGGCGATTGATATTGAGATATTACCTGCAGAGGCAGTATTTCCTACTTCGGCCACTGGGCCTTCAGTTACTTCTAGCCCTGTTCCCTATATGACTCTGAGTTCTTCTGTTGCTCTCCTACCTCCTAGGTCTGCCGCTAGCACTACTACATCCCGACCTCCGCTCACCCAGGCCATGCTCTTAAGGATGGGGGTCCTAGCCCATTCTGCTGATATGTGTGCCTCCAGGATAGAGGCCGCAATTCCTAGGATGATTGAGAGAGCTCTCACTGTTGCATTGACACCTCTCATAGATTCTATTGATGCCCTCACGGCGATGATAGAGGTGTGTGAGAGAGGACAGAAAGCTACTCAGGAGGTGACGGCCTTAAAGGCCAAAACTGTAGAGTTGAGGAAAGATGTGGACCAGCTAAAGTCCACTGATATGTCTCTGATATTTGGAACTATAGAGATCCCTGATGACCTGAGCACAGATATTCCAGCTCATTCTTATGTGCCTCCAGCTCCCACCGAAGATGAGGTTAGAGTTGATGGTGCGGCTGCGGAGTCTGAGGCTAAAACTGATGAGGAGCAGCTTGGTGTTCAAAAAGAGCTTGTGTTTGAGGGATTGACTGATTTAGAGGAGGCTATGGTAAATTTTGTTGTTCAGACCTCCTTGAGGGATACTTCTGTGGCAGGCTCCAGTGCAGCTACAGCTGATGAGACACCGGGCACTGATTTCCAATCACAGAGTGTGATCCCGGGCACTGATTCCCCGACAGATGGAGTGACTGAGATGCAAACTTCACCCTAGGCTTATCCTGGCAGGATGATTTTCTTCTCCCTCTCTGTTATTTTGTGATACTTTATTGTTGTTTTTAGTTGCATTTGAGGACAACTGCTTCTTTTTGTTGGGTGGGGTGAGGTATTTCCATACCTACCTCTTGTGATTTTGAATTGTTTTGTGAATATTGGGCTTATTTTGTTGATATATATATATATATCTTATGGAGGTTTTAGCTTGTGGCCCATTATTTGGAATTAAAATGGTTTTGAACTCTTTTGTGTGTGATTGTGGTTGTTCTTGTGCAAATTTGAGTATCAGTTGTGATCAATATTGATGACTTGAATAGTGCTCTTAATTGGACGAATGAATGTACGGCTACGATGAGGCAAACGAAGTTTCATAGACAATATATGAACTTTTAGCATCTCGTTATGACTAGTCGGTTGTCGAATGAGTCTCTTGTGATGAACATTGCACGCTAGCTAGAAGGTGTGGAGTCTTGTTCGATATTGGTACTAATTCCTTGTGTGATGAGATTACTTTGAACATTGTGTGTGATGACACCTAGAATTTATCGCATTGGTCCGGTTGATTGAGTAATGCAAGCGCTTGAAATGATCTTAGACAACAATTTTGAAGAGTGAAAACAATTTGACAATATACCTCTTTTGTGGCCAACCTTGTGAGATGTGTGAACGTTTCTTGGCATCTTTTGAGCTTTACCCTTTTCTGGGAAGAAACTTGAGATATTATGACCTCTCTTTATCCACTCACCCATAATTTTCATGAAGTGTGGTTTGTTTGAATAGCCAACTTAGGCCAAAAGCCTAAGTTGGGGGTGTGGTGAAAGGAAGAAGGAAAGTCAAGAAGTGTGAGAAATCCCCTTTGATTGATGGTGTTGAAAAAGATGGAACCCTTCCATGTAAAAAAAAAGAGAAAAGAGAAGAAAAAGAAAAGGAAATGAAAAAGAAGAAAGAAAAGAAAAAGACCGGAAAAGTTGTGAAATAAAGTAGTGGAAATTGCAAAATAATGGGGTATCCGGTAGTTCATATGAAGTTGAATAATGGGGTGGATTATAAGCATGCTTGAAATGTTAAAGAAAAAAAAAGGAAAGTGATGTTTAGACCATACTTCATGAAGGTAGAAGTCACTAAGCCTAAATGACCATACATTTACACTCAGCCCCGTTACAAGCCTTCAAAAGACCTTTGTGATCTTGAGTGAGCTGAAATGAATGTTAATTGGAAAATAAGGGCAAACCTATGGGTGAAGTCATGTATGTGTTCATCTTTGTGAGTGTGAGAGTTGTATGTGATTACAGAACTTTGAATTGTTAAAGAATTTTGTGTGAATATGGAATCATATTTGTTGTGAGGGCATTTGAGTACCTTTGTTGAGCTTGAACTTGCATTTGAAATAAGTATTGTGAACTCGAGCATCTTTGATAATGGTGAGTCACAACTTGAATCTTTGAGTGCACAATTGATCATTGTATGAGTAGTTTGAACCTTGTTTTGTGCATTTATGTTGAGTCTTATGCAGCACTATTTGTAGACATCCTTATTGAACTGTTGATCTTGAGTTTTACTTGAGGACAAGCAAAAGTTTAAGTTGGGGGTGTTGATGAGTCCTAGATTTGGACTCATTTAGGGATTTGTTTTGATAGTTTTAGTGTCCTCAAATGCCTGATTTATGCTATAAACTGATGTTAAAGCCTTGAGTTTCATGTATGTGGATTAAGGAGCATAGCAAGGACACTAACAGGCAAAAAGGAACAAAATAAGCTGAAGAAGTGGAGAAAGGTGAGCATGGTGATCGCCAAGACCACTCAGCAACGCCCAGTGGATCTTCCGTCCGCCTAAAGTTCCAGTGTGCCAACCCTGAGGAAAGAAACCAAGTCGGCGACAGGAAAGGGGCAGTCGGTGGATCGCCGATCAGTTCCGCGATGACAAGATTAATCGCCCAAAGTTACAGGACTTGAGGATGCTGAAAGTCAATGCATAAAGGTGATAGAAGAGGGCAAAGGGTGGTTCACCGAACCACTCGGCGAACCTGACTTACCTTGCCTAATGGCCCTTCGTGGCTAATTTTTGGCAACTATAAATTGAATTTTGAAATGTAAATTGAAGAGCTTGCTACCATTTTAGAATAGTTCTTCTTTGAAGTTTGAGAGTTTCCTAGCAGACTTGAAGGCTTTTTGAGACTCAATTCGGAGATTTTGCAAGTGGGTTACTAATTTTCTTTAAATTTGAGCATTGTAAAGGCCTGAATACTCTTACCCAGTTGATGGATAATCGATTTGATAACTATTTTTATCTTTATATGATGTTGGCTAAAACCTCAATTCTAGGGATGTGATCATGTGATTATGGGTTGAATTACCTTATGGGTATTGTTAATTAATAGTTTAAATGCTATATTGAAGTGGGTTTAATCACTAGCTGAGGTTTTATTTATGAATTGTAGTTGCAAATGCAGTTCTAATTTTGTGTTCTTAGCTTGCTCGAGAGAGAAGTTTTGGGACTAAGGCTTGTGATTAATGGTTTGTAGGTATTGGGTTGATATGGGTTCAGCTCGAGAGAGTGAATCCTAAGCCCAATCCTACCCATCTAGCTTGAGAGAATGGATGAATTAAGGTGTGCGTTGTTCTTAATTTCTATGCTTGTTGATGTTAAAAAGAAATCGCTTGAAGTGGGATAGTTGTTCGAGAGAAGGCTATTTCATTCATAGTCTAGCCTACCCACTAATATTTAGCTATTCATTAGTAATTTCAATTACCCATATAGCAAAATTTTCCTATAATCAATCTTATTCCGAGAATTCCTCTCCATATTGTTATTTTATCGTTGTTTGACTGCGTGGTAGTTGATAATTGTAAACCAAAACCCCTCCATCTGACATTTTTTGTCACCCCTTTTGACTTGTTTACTTGTCTTTTTCGATAATTTCTATTCCTATAACTACTTAGATCACATTTGTACTTCATAACAGAACTTTGAACACGTACTGCTCCCTGTGGGTTCGACCCCAACTCTTCGTTGGGTTTTATACTGCTTAACTATCGTTTACACCTAGAATTGGATGAGGTGTGCTTGAAACGTTAAATCATACTACAACAATATGCATATACTCTTATGGTATCATTGACTAATGAGTAATGAACAAGAAACTTTAATGATACCACAACAATATACATATGCTCTTATAGTATTATTGACTAATGAGTAATTTCTGAACAAACCTTAGTGATACCAATACATATATATACCAATATATATATAAGTATCAGCTAAGTGAAATTATCAGCCTTAATGATACCAATACAATATATGATACCGATTTAACATCAATTAAACGAAAATTATCAACCTTTATGAATGAGGGGTATGGGCAGTAATTAATTTCTTTTTTAATAGAATGGGTATTTCTTGAGTTACTTTGAATTGGGGTATAAACATGTAATTATTTTGAGTTTTATGACCCATTTATGTAGTTTTTCCTATGGGGAAACTAAGTAAATACCTCGTAAAAGTAAAATGATTACAAAAATATACCACTTTTACATTTATGCCCCCACTAAATAATTACACTATATACCCTCCCCCCCTCCCTCAAACTAATTTCGCTTAACTGATACTAAATTGGTATTATATAATGTATTGGTATCATTAAGGTTGATAATTTTGCTTAATTGATACTAAATCACACACACACACACACACACACATATATATATATATATATATATATTTGTATCATTAAGGTTTCTTGTTCAGAAATTACTCATTAGTCAATGATACTATTAGAGTGTGTGTGTGTGTGTATATATATATATATACACACACACTCTAATAGTATCATTGACTAATGAGTAATTTCTGGACAAGAAACTTTAATG